>CAMOHE010049783.1:3064-72621 GCA_946598075.1 Artocarpus hirsutus | reverse complement strand
CCGGGTTTAGACAATGTAGATACATGATGGTCTATAAATGCATGAAAAAAAAAATCAGAAAAATCAGATTACCCAATCAAATCAGCTCCCCTCCCTCTCTCTACTTTCTCTCTTTACTTTCTCTCTCCTCAAACACAGTCCAAGATCCAACCTCCATTGTTGACACCTCCCACACCGTTGGAAAGGTCTCGAGGAGCTGAGTCTTACGGTGTGCCGTGCCACCCAAAACGTCACAAGAAAAAGCCACACGCGTCGGTTGAAGCTGCCAAAAAGCCCAATCTTTTCGACGTGATTCCTCCTCCGTCTGAGCTCCGCTCGACACGATCTCGGTGTCTATGGACTCAGCTTAATGAGTAGAACAAAATATACTACACGGTGCCCCTCGATTTTGGCCGGAGAAGCCTCGTCGGAGTTGCTCCTTGCCGCCGTTCTACCACCACTCGATGCCGCTGTTCACAGTGGATTTGAGGTGCATCGCCGCCACCATTGCACTCAGAGGGCGACAGTGAGTAAAAGGCCACACCCAATTGTGCCGTAGCACCGCCGCCAGTTGGAGAACGAAAGTCGCCGCCGTCGCCGCCATAGGTGAGCTGGACTTCGCCGTTGTAGATGACGATGCACCAAATTGAAGACACCCGAAGTTTCAGACTGTTGAGGGGAAGAAAAGCCCTCCGTCAATTGCAAGAAAATATCGCCGCCGGCCGAAATTCCACATGCCCGCCGTGCGCCGCCGTGAGAGGGATCGGGTTTGCCCATTCCGATGGTGGTGACGCACACCGCCGGTGGCAATCGACTCAGAGGCCGACGACCACCATGACCGACCCCTCAATTGCACAAGACGAAGGCCGATCACCGGAAAACCATGACCCGTCGCCTAGCGCCACCGTGAGGAGGTGGAGCCGCCATTCCACGCTATGTCGAGCCCCACCATTAGAGGGGACATGCTCAGACGACCGTGGGGAACAAAAGCCCCAGGCCAATTTGGCCGAGCCATCGCCGGAGATGGGGGATCGGGACCTCCATTTTTGCCGCCAATGTCAAGCTTCGATTTGCTGTGTTAGAGGCCGAATTGGGCAAAATTGACACCGCCATTGGACTCAAAAGGGTCAAATTAGGGGGGGTAGGCCCGAGCCCAGCTGCCAACAAAGCCAATTGGTGGCGGTCAACGGCGGTCAACCGTCACTTTAGGTTTTTGTGATCTGGACATCCGATCGACGATCCGAGACCGCCTCCTGACTCGTATCGATGCTCTAAACGCGATGGTGACCTCCGTTCAAGAAAATTCTACTCTGATGAAAATCATCTGGTACCGACTGTACGCGAATCGAGGCGACTCAAAATGCAGTAACGGAGTCCAGAATGATGTTTTCAGCAGTAATAAATCTCCATGGAGCATTTCTAGCCATCCACGGCCTCTCGAGGAGCGTTGCTGAGGATGCTGCGTAGACTGCAGATACAGCGAGATGCAACTGGACCCGCTCAGTTCGGAGTCCAGGTAAGTAGGAATCTCGCCTACAGTATGAATAGTTTAAAAATAAATTAATTTTAAATATTTTCATAAATTTATGAAAATGCATGATTAGTGATTTATTACACTGTTATTGTTATGATGTGATATGCTATGTTATGACATGATGTGAAATGCCATGATGATGATGTGATGAATAATGTGTGATGCATGCAATATTTAAATTATATTGTTTGATCACTTTTGGCCCAAAGTAAGAAGATAAGATAAAGCTTAAATAATTAAGCATAATTCAAGTTGATAAGCAAGCATAAAATGCTCATGCATATTTTTATAAAAATGGTTTTTATTTATGTTTTGCGAGACTAATTTCCTACTTGCTGAGCGAAAGCTCATTTAAGAATGTTCATGCTGTAGGTAAGAAAACCTGTCAGCGACACTTGATGGGCAATGGTGAGCGGCGGACGAATGGTGAAGATGGGAATGGATACCGCTCACGCAATGTAATATTTTCGCATTTTTATTTTACGAATTTATGCACGTTTTATTTTACAAAATTTTGTATGTTTATATCTTACGGAGATTATGTGCATATGAATAAGTGATTAAGTTACGTAATTATGCTTTAAAAACCGAGCTTGTAATTGCACAACCTTGGTTTAGAGGATTTTAAAGTTTAAGACAATTGCAATAGACAATGCAACATTTACATGAACTTTTTAAGTAAGAAAATTATAAATTATTTAGGATTAAAAACGATTACTAAAGTTTTACGTTATATTAAGAAACGAATTTTATAAATATGTTTCTATGAAATTATTATGAAAGTTTAAAAGAGAAACTTTAAGAAACTAGCATCTTAAACTCAAAAGTTTAAGTTATACGAAATTATGTTTTAGCTAGTTTAAGAAGGTTTGATGCAATAAATGTGCGAAGTTTTCAAGTAAGAATATTATATAATCATTTGTAATAAGAAAATGATTATATAAGTTTTATGCCAAAATAAGTAACGATTTTATGAATATGTTTTTTGGAAATTACTTATGAAAGTCTAGAAGATTATGCTTTAGATATTATTATTATTATTATGGTTTAAATAATGGAGTTTCAAGTAATTATTGTTATGTTAAGTTTCGAAAAGATTTATTTCTAAGATATCAATATATGATGTTTAAGATGTTAAATTATAAGTATGATATATAATGATTTTTAAGAAAGTTTTAAAGAACATTTAAATGGTATTTATTTTAATATTTAATTTAAAATTATTTTGAAAATAGTTTTATTTAAATTAATAATTGTCCTTAAAGTAATAGTTGATAGATAACCATCCTTATGTTTTAAAAAGAAAAGTTCAAGGAAATTACTATAGTTATACTTCAAGAAATTACTATGGTTATGTTAAAATGTAATTATTAATATTACGTTATCATCACGTTGATAAATTTATGTTATTATATTCGGTTTACGAAATTAAGTTTTAAGAAATTATTATTATATCTTTTAAAGTTACACGTTGAGAATTCTTTATCTTTAAGAATTCATATGTTATTAAGTTTTAGAAAAACAGTTATTATTCCTTCTAAGGTTTAATGCCAAGGATTCGATAGCAAGAATCCATTCTAAGAAATTAAAAAAAAAAATTATTCTGAAATTTCTGTACTTTATTAATATGTATGTTTAAGTTACGACCATATTAAGTTAAGTGACGGCCACGTAAGGGAGGGTCGTCACATTAAATCACTCCATCTACATGGTAATAATATAGTCAGTAAAACCAACATAAAAATATTACCATTACATAATTGGCGATTTGAGTTTATTTAATTACACCACTATTTTCTTTAGGATAAGCGAGACATGGAGGAGCAAGATCTTCCTCGAAGGGCTACCATCAAACATGCTGGCGTCAAAATGCTATCCTTCAAGCTCGTTTGAGTAATTGGCCAGAAAAGGCTTACCAACCAGCCTCATTAACAAGGCCATTAGTATCTGACTTAGATACGATATAGCAGAGTAGATAGTCAATGGATCACTATAGGGTTAGTAATATATCACATCAAACAACCGAGTAGGCCTATATATATTATAAGAAATAGAATGTATGTATGAATAAGTGGTAGCTTCTAGCACAAACATGTTTAAGTTGAGTAACGGCCACATAGGTAGGGTTGTTACAGTGCGTACCTATCTTTGTCTATACACTTATTCGTATATGAATCTACACCATTAGATTTAATTAGGTTGGTCCAAACAAAGTTTGGTTTAGAAACTAAAAAAAAAAAGTGACAGCTTGTAGATATACATAGATAAATAGACAATTCAAGAGGTCATATTACATAACACCAACATGCTCATTTATTTCAAACATAGCCAATACACCTCAAATCATTTCTTATACATGGTAATAATATAGTCAGTAAAACCAACCTATAAATATTACCATTTCGTAATTGGCGATTTGAATTTATTCAATTACATCACAATTTTCTTTAGTTACTTATCATCTTAAAGTGACAAGTACATACTAAAATAGTCCAACCAGTAGCCGATACTTCCTTTGAATCCAACAACTAAGCCATTTTCGATTGAGAGATTGAAAGGTGTGCCGCTTGTGACTCCATATGGTCCATAGGTTTTCTTGTTAGTCTTGAATGCCAAAGAACGTACTACTATATATCCACCCACATTACTAGTGTACCCGCTCACTTCTACTATATACTCGCTCGGAAAGTCCAGGGAAATCTAGATTTCAAAAAATACACCAAAATGTAAAATATAAGTAAACTAAAGTGTTTAAAATGTACGGGGGGAAGTATTTATAAAACAATTTAAATTAAATGTATAGGAACAATCTTTGATTAAATATCTTGACTAGTCGAACATATGTAACATTCTTTGTTAACAAATATAGCACTGTTTATACATTCATGTAACATTCAAGTTGTTTGCATGGTAACACTTATAAATGTTTAAGAATGCTTTTTACGAAGACGTCATAGGGTAATGGGCCAGAAAAGAAATTACATAGCTTAAAACAATGAAGAAATGAATAAGAAACTAACCAACCTTCACTGGTGTGAAGCCTGTTATAAAACTTGTATGATTTTGTCCTACAAATGGCTTTCCATTCAAGTCGTAAATAACTTGGAAGTCCCCAATGGCGGTCTCCTTATTATATGAAAGGTTGATTTCTCTGACTCCGTTGAATGCACCGTCGTCAAAAGCCTTACCATTGGAGCTAGTGCTCACTTTGGCTCCCCATGGCCCTACTATTATATTCTGGCTCTTCCCACTTCGTTGGTTGTTTTTCGCTTCCTACAAAAAAATTTCCAAGTAATTAGTAAAGATATCAAATCTGTTAGACCCGATTGCAGGGGTTGCAAAATGGTTTTGTGCATATTCTACATCGAAATACAAGCTATAAAGGAAATCATCACCAAAGGTAACATACATACTTACTTACATACGTGCATGCATACACACATACATACATACATACGCATGGGGCCTCACCACCCCGTTGAGGTTAAGGAGGTATAAAAGAAATCATCACGAAAAGTAGCATACATACATACATACATACATAAATAAGGAGCCTTACCATCCCGTTGAGGTTAAGGAGGTCTTCAGAAACCCCGACGGCGGCCTGGATTATCCCGATCGGGTTCTGGTTGATGCCATTTGGCAAAAACCACTTGCGGGTGTCAGCAGAGGAGATGGAGAAGATGAGGGCGAGGACAGAGAAGGAGAGTAGGGAAGAGTGAGCCATCTGCATCAAACTATTGAAGACTAATTTTACGTGGATATTTGGATGTGGAGAAACTTGTGTATGTGGCTATATATAGAGATAGAGGTGGTGCACTTAATTGGAATTCCGTGCTTACGTGAGGGCTATGAAAGTAATTAGGCTTTAATGATGGAAGTTATAAAACATTACAGACTGCTCGGAACCCAGCACTCTTACCTGTAAGCTACGACATACTGACAATTAAATGCACTTTAATTTTGCACGGTAAAAAATCTTCCTATATTAAATACTTTTGGATAAAATCGCTAAAGATCGATTATTAGTCCACGTGATCAAAGAATTTCATTTTCTTTTGTATATTGCGCCAGTCAATAAACTCCTAAAAATCTGTATATCTTGCGGGAAAGTCATCGTCGATCCAAAAAATTTAATAGCGATGTTTTATTTACCATTCACACTAAATTGTAAAATACTACTCACTACAAAGATAAATTGTAAAATACTTCTCACTACTGTACGGACTGCATAATTATACCTTTAAGTTTTAATTAATTTTTAATTTGTTTTTTAAATTACAAAAGTATTGCTTTAATATTTTAAAAAACTTATTTAAATTTCATCTTTATAAATAAAAAAATTGCACAAAACAACAAAATTACTATTCAAAAGCTAGAAAAGATATTTTTACAGATTTTAGAAATCTAAAAAATTATAGAACAAAACACCAATTTAAAAAAAAAAAGGAAAAAAAAATCTTAAGTCTTATGGATTTTAAATGTTAAAATATATTTTTTTAATTTTTTTAAGAAGAAAAATATTTTGAAAACAAATCCATTTAAGAGTTTATGCTCCGTTTGGTATTTTTTTTGGAGTCTTTGGAAATATTTTTGCACATATTTTGAGGTAAAATTTTCAAAAAAAGCTCGATATAATTCCTTAAAAATTCCTATTTTTCAAAACAAAACCATTTCAGCTTTATTTTATCTCTATTTTTTCCAGCTCAAAATCTATAGGGGATAAAATTTACACAAAATTTTTTAAATTCAAAATTTTTTTTTATAGTTTCTAAAAATAAATGAATAAATTAAAAAATAATTAAAGTTAGGAGCCATAGTTTCCATGGGCTACTTTGTGGTTTCCATGGGCTAAGGCAATTTTATCAAACCACATGAATGTTTGCCTTCTCCGTGTTGCGTTGATTTCTGCCCAGCTTTTTTTTTTTTTTTTTCGGGAGTAAACCCCAACACTATGTGGACTATTTTATTTGGTTTATAGGGGAAAAAATAGGGAAAGAAGAATAAAACTTATTTTGTGTGTTTGTGTTTTTTTTTTTCAAGGGAAAAAAGATATAGGGAACTTTGACCTTTAGAGGAAGAAGAAATATTGGTTAAAACGACATAAAAACTTGTAAACGACAATAGTTCGGTAATAAACAACAGTAGGAAACTGGACGACTTTAATTTTTTTAAAAAAAAAGCACAGAAAGAAAAGCAACGTCAGAGGCGTTAGAAGAAAACAGTAAGAAACGAAATGAACACTAAATAGGTTTTAGAACTACGGCAGAGGTGGAAATTGACTAGAGAAAGGAAAACAAAATAGAATGAAAAATAACAAAAAAAGAACAAATAACTCTTGAGAGGGGAAAATAAGAACAAATTAAGAAGAATCGACAGGATGAGGAAAGCAACAAGACAAAAGGACAAAACATGGTGAGAACAAAGAAGATATTTCTAAGACGGCAATAATAAACTAAAAACGACATCAAGGAGTGTAAAAGGTTAAAGTGGTTCAACGAAACGTAAAACAACAGTACAAGCAAAACCAGGAAGGGAAAAGTTAGAGACTTGTAAACGGACAATAATGTGAAAATCAAATTCAATATCAAATAGAAAACGTAAAATAAATGAAAAGACGTCAACAGACTTCAAATCATATAAATGGTTAAAACGACAATCAATGATGAACAACATAACAATTAAAAAATTGATTAAGGTGACAAACGACTATGAACGGGGAAGAGAAAGGTAAATTAATAAAGAATAAGGAAGACCAAAAGAAGCGAAAATTAAAAAACGAAATATGACATAAATGGAATGAAAAGAGAGTCATGTGTCACGTGGAAATTAATAATGTGAAGAGAAGCGGCGGAGGATGAAAATAGGAATCAACAGGAAAAAAGGACACCGATGACGAAACGACAGCAAAAGGAGAACCACGATAAATTGGGAAAACGACAACTTGGTAAAAAAATTTGTTATGAAAAACGACAATAAGGGGAAAGTTCGCTATAATGTACGCAAATATGTGAACGAATATGCGGGCAGACGATACATGTACGCATTATCTTACTCAGAAAAAGTTGATGCAATACAACTTGCCTAGAATTTTTATCTGCTATTGAAATGCATATGTATATATATATATATATATATATATGTATGTATTTATGTATATTTAACAATAGCTCGTCCCAGTTTGAATAATATTCTATGAGAAAATGTTCGCTTACAATTCATACGGTGAAAATAGCTTTTCCTTCTTCCCATGAAGAAAGTACTGAAGATAAAAGAAGTGGGGAAATACTACAAAATTCCGTGAACAAAAAATATTTCTACAGACTATTTATTTATCAAAAAAAAAATCTAGTAGATTTTTCACACTGAGAATGAAAGACTTTAAAATCCTTCCTGTGATGACCGGCCATCAATTTCCATATATGCCACAATATAATGAAGACAATATTTCTGAACAAAGCGTATATAATCTGATCAGGTTGTTGAAATTTCTCGCTTTCCATGGGGAAGCCTTCTTCTGCCGACTTCATGACCCATGCACAGATCCTGCAAACGAGAGCAAAACATAACATATATGAACCAGATGACAGTAGAAAAATCATATTATAAAACATGTTGCGTTGTAAAATTGGACAATAACTAAATTTTGTAACAATATGCCACTCAAAGTTTAAAAGGTAACATTCGTTTTTCTAATTTATAGAATTTAAAAAAAAAACATCATTGTCTTAGGTTTTTTAAGACAAATAACATGTGCCATGCGAATGGGATCGTTGAACAATGTATAAGTGAACAATTACTCTACTAGCTTCTCTTGTAATCACATAGAAATAAAGGCAAAGATAGTTATTATTTATTATTAAGATTTTCTTTAAATTTGTTAAGTATTGTACGTCTTATAGAACTTTTGAACTAAATCATTTTAAAAACAAATTAGCTTTAAACATAATAGAGTTACAAAAATACCTCTATGTTATATGCCAATGCTATTATTTATGTGTTAAATTCCCTTGAAATTCCTAACAAAATTAGGGAACCTTTTGTTAACATATATAATGTTATGAGATTTAATAAGAAAATAAAAGAAAAAATATGACATAGATTTTTTACGTAGGCCAACAATGCGTCTGCATGAATAGACTATGAAAAAAAGGGAAAGGTTCACTAGTAACAAGCATTATAAATGAGCTCCATATAAATACAAATTACAATCACAAAAAATACCTAATACTTAACTAAAAAGATTTCCTAATACGAAAATATACAAACAAAGTTTTAGATATTCATTGAAAAAAAAATTCTCTGATTAGGAGTACATTGCTACAAGGACGGAAGTTTGAGAGGTATTTTTTTTTAAATAAAACACAATTGGGATTTTAATTTGAGAAGAAGATAAAAAGTACTTAGCATATACAGTAACCTAAAGTTAATTATGTAAATGCATTGAGCACTGACAGGTTCACACTTGACATTAACTTACAATGAAAATCGAATAAAATCTAATGAAAACAATATATACAGAAGACTGATTGTGCAAAGTAGTAACTAAAAAAAAAAGGCGTACCGAAGATTATTATTGGAGGAAAGAGACCGAAGATTATTATTGGAGGAAAGAGATCGGAGACACAATTGTTGAACCAAGGGGCATTTAATAATAATTACACTTCGTTGATGTGGGCAACTTTAGGCCAATCTTCCCCTCCTTCCTGACATCGTTGCTTTAGCAAAGGACATCCGTATTGATAAACAAGAAAGAGGAGGAGGCAGCCCTTCTTCTGGCAAGCACTGGAGCCTTTCGCAGCTATAAATACACAAGTGGACAAGAGATGTAAGTCGTTGATTAAGAGCTTCAAGGTTGCTGCAATTTTGGATTAAATTTCCCTAAGGCTGGTTGGAAGCAGCCCCTCTTGATCAGGAAATGATCTCACTTCCCATTCGGAGACGTTTCAGAATTCTAAAGAGGACAGTCTTTGCAGATTCCAATTCAGGCAAGTCTCGAAAAGCTTTTTGTTTCTCCATAGCCAAACTTTCTTTTGTTTTGAGTCCGATTTTCATTCCAGAAGTGACTCCAATGCGGGACAATCAAATACAAACACAAACACAAAGACTAGAGATGAAAAAGCAATGGCAGTCTGTTGAGGTTTTGGTAGCAAATCCACCATTTGTTGATAGTTTTGAATGTATATATTGTTAGATTAGGTGCCCTAAGAATTAAATGATATAATAAGTTTTTGGATAAATTTGATCAATAATTTATTTATTATTCATATATTAAATATTGTCCATTTTATGTTCATTTCTGTTGAATATAGGATAAGTAAACAAAAATCTAAAACTATTAGTCTAAACTAGGGGTGGCAAAACGAGTTGGCGGGTCGGGTCGTGTCGGGTTGGAGTTAATTTTTACAAAAATAGGTCGACACTAACCCGATCCGTGACACGAACGGGTTGAGATTTCTCAACCCGAACACGACCCGTGTCAACCCATTTTTTATGCACAGTGTCAAAAAATACGACCCGCGACATGTTTTTGACCCGTAACCCGATTGCGACCCGCAACCCGGCTGTGACCCGCCTACATTAATATATATAATATTTTTAAAAAATAAAATTAGAAGAGTTTTATACCACTTTAACAAGAAGATGAGTGATAAGAGAAGTATGGTTTGATCTTTTAAGGGCTTATATTATATATATGAAATAATATTAATTTTTTAAAATTTAATTAACTAAATAGGGTCAGAAACGGGTCATTTTCGTGTCAGATCGGTTGACCCGAACACGACCCGTTTTTTGATGGGTCAGTTTCAGGTCGACACTAAAATGACCCGTGGTCAAATTTTTCGACACTAACCCGCAAAAAATTGTGTCGGATTCGTGTCGTGTCGTCGTGTCGCAACCCATATTGTCGGCCCTAGTCTAAACCTTTAACATCAATTGATTATGCAGAAGACATCAATCTTAAAGGTGATAGTCTAAATGATAAGGTCCGCAATTGAGACTTGAGAGAATAAAGTTGGACACTTTATTCATATTAAGATTGTTATGTTGTCTACATCCTCAATGGGACAAAATTGGAATTGATTTGATTAATAATCTATTTGTTTAAATCAATTAACTTTAGACAATTATATGTGTTATGTCTTAATCCTAAAATAAATTAATGGGCCTTTATTCTCGACTTGTGTCTTTTGATGTACCAAAAGGTGACATCCTGATTTGATGATAGTATGCATACTGGTACGTTAGAGACATGACTCTTGATTAACGTAGACTCGTTATTCATAGATATAGAATCCATAGCTCCTTTGTAGAGTTAATGATATTCTCTAATAGGCATTATCCTATAATTGGAGGACTAGAGCGCGCAACCATTTAGATACATAGGTATAACGGTGTGATATACTATTTATGGATAGTAAGTATTCCAATGATAAGATAATGGAACATAAGATAAAAATAATAGGAAAGGTAAAACAGAATTTATCCTTAAGCCGATTATGAATATCCTATAAGGATGTTACACATTATGATATGTCATGGACGATTAGCTTATTAGAGCTTCGTAATTTTATATAGTTTGCGAGTGCAACGCTAAGCTTTTAGTAGAGTAGCGTTAGAGTTGATAATTATAAAATATATATATCTAAAATACATTATTTTATAATTATAGAAAATTGATCTATATATGTTTATTAGGTCCCCTTTGCTAGCTCATAATAATTCCTGTAACTATATGGTATGTTTTTTTTACATATTGGTGACTTATGTTAATTATTAGATTGGCTGCAATTTAATAAAGTTGATTTAATAATTCATGTTAGTTTATCAATTAAATTAATTTTCTAAATTAATTCAAGATAAACATGTTAAATTTTTTGAAAATATTCTATTCGATATGAGAGTATCTATATATGACTGTTTTAGTCAGCTAACTTCTCTATTGGGTTATTTAAATTAAAACTGAGGCTTTATCTAAGATTCTCATGTGAAATAAGATATTCTGAGATTTTTAGATTATCGCTTGGTCGACAGGCCGGTGGCTAAGTTTGGTAGGCCGATGTAGACAATTCGATAGGCTGATCTAGCCAATCTAGAAGATCGGTAGGCTAAACATGTGATAATAAAATTATGCATTTTTGGCATTTTTTTTAATCAAAAGTGGATCTAGACTCAAATTTTGAAGCCTAATCTGATAAGAACTAACCCCAAAGTCAACCACTAAATAAAGGGAACTATTTTTCGTTGTTCCTCAGATTATTTGAGAAGTATAGAGTGAGTTTACTAGTGAGAGAAACTCTGAAACTTTGAGAGAGCTATTATTCAACATCTCGAATCTTAGCTCTTGGTTTTTCTCAAGTGGTTAGAAAAAGAGTCACCGGAGGAAGACTATATGACATGCAACTATCTGCACTCTGATAATAGAAAGAGAATAGCAAGAAAGACTAGTTGGTTGAGGCTTTTCTGGAATGTTCTTTTCTATTCTATTTTTCTATGGACTTCAGTATATAAAGAAGTATGTAAGATATGTTATTAATTTATGTACTTAGCATGTCAAACTTGTTATTAGAAAAGACTTTGATTTAAAATTTTAAAATTTTGATGCGTATCATTTTCCAACAATTGGTATTAGAGCCATGGTTTTACATTGCTTTTATGGGTTTCTAATCATGCTATGTACATAAATTATGTGATCTTATTCTCTCTTATGCTTGAATTATATTTTT
This sequence comes from Artocarpus hirsutus, assembly GCA_946598075.1. Classification (NCBI taxonomy): domain Eukaryota; kingdom Viridiplantae; phylum Streptophyta; class Magnoliopsida; order Rosales; family Moraceae; genus Artocarpus; species Artocarpus hirsutus. Next base: position 60,381 of record CAMOHE010049783.1, on the reverse strand, counting down.
TAGAGAGTTAACACTTTAGGGTTTCTATATTATATATTGTCATGAGATTATGTGGTGGATGTTTATTAATTAGTTATTGTTAATTAAATTTCTATTTTAATTAATTAATTTTACCAATTATGGTTCCTTAGAGGTTTGAATGTGTATCTAGGTTTTTTATGTAATTGATAGAGGTCTAGCATCACCATCTACAATTTATTATTTTAATTTTGATTAGTAAAATTTGTATTAAAATAATTATTCAAAGTGAAGACGGATTTAGAAGATAGAGATGATTGTAGTTCTATGTTTTTTCTATGTTTATAAATTATTATGTTTTTACATTGTTGAAAAAGAAATTAAAAACTGCTTAAAATTATTTTTACAAAAGTTTGAAAAACGTTGGTTCAGTATTGATCAGCATCCCAATTACCAAGTACCAGTAGGCCGGTTGTCGCAAACCAATAAGCCAATCAGCGAGTAGAATCATTTTTTAAAAAAACAATACATTTTTTGGTGTCGTTTTTATTTTTTATTTTTTGAGACAATTTTGAGAAACATAATATTTTATGATAAGTAAAACAACAAATTTTCCATCAATGTGAGATTGAAAAATTGAAAATGGACACCACATGAAGAATGATACAACAAGAACATACAAGATGAAGAATCCATAATATGTTTTGATTTTTTTTTGTAATCTTTATTTTCTTTTCTCTAAGATGGAACTATGATATTACGACTGTTTATTATATTGCTTGTAGCTTTGCATGTTGCATTGTTTGTCTACATTGTAATATGTTTTACCATCTATGTTGATAACATGTTATGTAAAATAGGGAGTGCTACTCATTAAAAATTATTCATGCACGTTAACATAAAACCTTGTTTTTAAAATATTGAGTGGGAGAAGGTTTTCGAAGAGAGGACCTAAGGCCTTTATTGTTAGTCCATAGATAACACATGGTCGTTCTGACCCCTAGAAAGAAATTTAATCATGTACCAGGTTCGATCTTCAAAGGGACAATTTACTTTAGCATGCCTTATCGTTGTACACCTCTAGGTGGTGATTATAAATCATGGATAAAGTAGTTGAAATATTAGTTATATACTCAAGATTAATTTTATTATTAATCTCCCATAGGAGCTTTGTGTATAAAGTTAATGGCTAAAGAAAACTATTATTAGTATATGCTAGATCAGACGTGTCTTGGATGGCATATATTAATTGGAGGGGATCCATGTTCCTAATTGAATTTGGCAAGTCTCTCCTAGGCAGCTTGTTGAATTCTAAGTTGGGGATTATCATTGTAAGGTTGTAACTTTTTCAAGGTTTTGACATATAAACACATTGTATGCTTACTTGTTCGTGTTATCTTTCTAAAATGTTATGGAATTTTGCTTATATTTGGTATATGATTCTTTATCATAGATTTAAATGTCTAAAAATGCTTTATCTTGATACTCAATAAAAATACATTAATTGGCGAGAATTATAACGATTAGAAAAGGAACCTGAATATCATCATTTCTTTTGAGAAACTGAACTTTGTGCTAACCAAACCTTGTCCTACTGAGACTACTGGTGAATCCACTAATGACCAAATCCAAGCGTATGATTGCTGGAAGGGTGCCAATGATCAGGCCTGCTTTTACATTATGACTAGCATGAATAATATACTATAGGCTCAACATGAGGATTATGAGACTGCAAAATAGATTTTAGATAATTTAGAAGACATGTTTGGAGGCCAAGCCTTAACGAAACGATTAGGGGCCCTTTGAAAGTTCCTCAACTGCAAACAAAAACAAAACACTCCTGTGAAGGAGCATATGATATTGCCATGGGTTACCTCGTTAAGGCTCAAACCCATGGAGCTGACATTATTGCTAAGTTACAGATGACTATAGTCTTTAAGACTCTATCTAAGGAGCATCCCGTTTAGAACTTTATATAATTTGAGCAATAGACAGGATGTGACCTTGACCCAGTTGATGAAGCAGTTACAGATGTTTGAGAATCTGACCAGGGAAGCTCTGGCTTATGGAAAGGCGAACTTGGTGGCTGTATCTGGTTATAATACTAACTCTAGGGATAGAAAGAAGCAATGGGCTAAGAATGAAAAATCTTCTACTTTGGCAAAAGGCAAGGATAAAAATTCAAGGAACCCAAAGAAGCTAAAGTGTTTTTTTTTGCAGGAAGGCTAGGCATATCAAGAAGAATTGCAAGGACTTCTAATCCAAAGGAGGTAAGTGCAAACTTCTAGTTATTGAGACTTGTTTAGTTGAGAAATCAAATGACATTTGGGTCATAGATTCTAAATGTCATTTGATTCTGGAGTAACTAATCATGTTTGTGTTTCTCTGTAGCGGTTCATGGAAACGAGAAGTTTGCTACAGAGCACTTCATGTTGAGGATAGGCAATGGATCCTTAGTGTTGGATGAAGTAGTAGGAGACATCGATCTTTGCTTTAATAGTTATAGAACTTTAGGTTTAAAAGATTCTTTTTATGTTCCTAAACTTAAAAGAAATTTAATTTCTGTCACTTGTTTATTTAAAGACTCTTATTCAGTTTATTTTAATAATAAAGTTGTAATTCGTAAAAACAAATATCACTACTACAAACTGAGAATTTCACGACGGTTATAAACCTTAGTGGAAAAATTTCATGACGGTTAAAAAACAATCGTGAAAACTTACGTCATGGTACAACATCGAGTTTTCACGATGGTTTTTTACCATCGTGTAAAAGAAAATTTGGCATGGGAAAGGGGTTGATGAAGTTCTTTTCCACGACGGTTTCTCCACGACGGTTTCTTGAAAAACCATTGTGGAAACTAGGGTTTCCAACATGGTTTCTCAAGAAACCGTCATGGCAACCCTAGATTCCACGACAATTTCTCAAGAAACTGTCATGGAAACTAAGGTTCCGTGGTAGTTTCCACGACGGTTTCTCGATAAACCGTCGAAAAATTTGTATCCCCCTAAAAAAAATGGCCAAAAATTTTTGATTTTCCACGGGATAGCCAGTCCCGTGTGTTATCCATTACAGCAAGGCCCTAATTGCATACAAAAATTAGTGTATTTTGAAATTACAAGGTATTTACAAGATCATTTACATTTGAGTTATTTTGAGCAATATTTATTTATCTACTATCTCCATCTATCTATCTAAAGAGCACATACCTATTTACAAATTGTACCCACTTTAATCTAACTTCATGTATATCCGTATGTATATAAAAATCTTTTTTTCCTAAAGCTTGTATACCACTTATAATTATATCCTACATGAAACGTAAAATAAAAAAACCACATTCTATATTTCCTTATTGTCTTGGACACTTACGTTTAGAATATAGCGTTTCGTTCAGTTGGTTTGTGATACCGCTTCTCGCTTAAAGCTTCCAATCTTTCAGCGCCCTAATAATGTGTCATGTTTAAATGAATTAATAGACGATACAATTATGTGGGACTAAAAATAATTAATTTTATAAGAGAACATTAATACTTACAATCTCGTGACTGATACGAAATCCTCATGTGGTGGGTGTCCGAGGGGGTCAAACCAATATGGTTGGTCCTCCCATGGCAAAATAAGTCCCAACATCCAATATTCTCCAACATTGTATGGCAAGAAGAATAATTTCTCCCTTGGTGCTTGAGCTAATAAGTGGAGGAGCGATGTGGAGCGCTCTCTACAATCACTCTGTAGGTCTCTTGTGCACTTGAAACAATGGCTGGAGATATAAAGCCAAAATTTTGGGCCAAGCCTTAAAGTTCACAAGATTTCACCAAAAAACTACAATAAAAAATAATACAGTCAATTATTTGAAAGCACTCTACCTATATTTTAAAAAATGAAATAAGGATGGAGTTATTACCTGAGGTATACCAAGATACAGTTTGCCCTGATTTTTTCAAAGTTGATGAAGTAGTAAACGTCTTCATACCCCACATAGATAGGCAATTCATTGCCAGTGATATTTATTGGTATCGGGTACTAAATCGTCAACCCATCGCACATGAAAGAATGTGCGTATAGAGCCAACTGTATAAACTCATGAGGTACTGAACTGACATTAAATGCAGGCAGTTGCTCATTAGCAACGATTTGTTCTTGTTCTTGTTCTACCTCAGGTTGTGATTTTCTTGCTTTTGTAAAGCTTCTCTCTTTTTGGCATTTTTTTGTGCTTAGATCTTGTGGAACATGGCTAGGTGCTAGACTTGTCTTTGTCAATGCGATGACTTCAACTAACCTCTTCAGCCATGCGACAAAGCTTCCGGTTGCTTCACCCACATTGTTGCTTCAAGTGTTGAAACATGCAATTCAGCTGTTCTAACTCTAATGGTAGTGATGCTAACGTGCACGTTCTCTTCCCCTAGTAGTCATCCAAGAACTGTATCAGTTGGAAGACTCTCCATCCACACCTTCCCTAGCGCAATAAATGTACACCCACCATTAATTCTATCCTCAACAAAGAGCCTACATTGTTCGAGCTCTTGATGAGGAGATGACAATTGAACTTCTAGAGCTTCTGCTACATTATTGGGAATGTTACAACTAGCTTTGAAGTTGTTGCATTGTGAGATACTATCATCCGTCGACTTGGCATGTCCTTGGGAAATGAGCTCGGTCATAAGACCCTGCAGTTCTGTAATCTCCATCTGCATCTTCGACATTTGGCTATTTAATTTCGAAGTACTTGATTAGAGGTTGAAGTATTGAGACTACTTCACATACTTCGATTGACCACGAACACGTCCTTAATATTTTGGTTTCCCTAGTGCCCTCGTCAGAATGTCATCATTACCAATCGATTATAAGCTCCCTTGACTTTGTTGCATTGTGTATTCATCCTGTAAAACAACAACACAACCATGTTATTTAAGCAATCCTTCATATGGTATTAAATTACAAATTAATTGTTCGTGTTTAGTAAACTTACAATCAAGTTCCCAATTTCTGCTACTTTTGGATTTTTAAACTGGCCATTAGGAACTTGACGTGATTTTACCCATAACTCCTCCTGTGTTGGTAGCACGCCCATCTTTGCAAATTGTGTTACGCTATGTTAGTAACATAGTAATGATAAAATAATTGATATATTTAATATGAGTAAAATATTAACGTACCAACTCACAAAAGCCAACCATAGAGCAGTATTCATTTTTTGCTCTTATTTTTCTTGCATTTGATGATAGCAGTTGGAATTCAGTGGAACGTCGATACCTCACAAAAGCTTCCCAATCCTCATCGTTTATGGAGGGATAGTAGTGTACTACCGTAGGAGGCCGTTTATATACATTTTCATCCTCCTCCAAAATGAAAAGGTATGGCTGTATGAAGGTAACGTAGAGGTCAGATCTGAACCCCTTTGCTAATTCACCACAAACCTTCAAAGCCCTTTTCCTATACCAATCATTGACTGTGAAAGCTTCGTATGTCTCTCTCCAAATCACATCTTTTACTTTATCTAAATTCTTAAACCTCCAATCTTTTGTCCATATTGGAATGTGCTCTCGACTGAGGACTCCGATCCAACTACTTTATTCATGGCCAGGTGCGCCTTCCGGTTGGCCTTTTGAATCAAAAGTCACTTCAATTCTTAAACCTTTCTTTCTCATCGGATGAATTTTTTTCATTAATGTAGCCCTTCGCTCAAAGTCTACTTTCGGATCAAATTTGGTTCGCCTTTGTGGCTTACTGTGTTGGTTTCCCTTGCTATATTGCGATGAAGATGGAGTGCAGTCTTCGTACTCGTCCCCGTACTGGCCACTATCGATCTCGCGAGATATTGTACTTGTGCAAAGTAAGTAAAAATTAACACATACATACTAATATTAAATCACAAAACTACACAGATTCACATCTTCACATATTCCACTTTATACATTTTCAATTACACAATTTCACATATTATACATATTCACAAATTTACAATTTCAATTACACAATTTCACATATTACACATATTGACATACTCACACAATTGCACAAATTCACATCTTTACATATTCACAACTTTACAATTTCAAGTTCCCAATTTCATATATCGACATAATTTCATGTATTCAAGTCTTGACATATTCACAAATTTACAATTTCAATTACACATATTGACATATTCACATAATTGCACAAATTCACACCTTCACATATTCACAACTTTACAATTTCAAGTTCCCAATTTCATATATTGACATAATTTCATGTATTCAAGTCTTGACATATTCACAAGTTTACAATTTCAACTACACAATTTCACATGTTCATATAATTTTACATATTTCTCATATTCACAAATTCACAATTTCAATTACATATATAATTTTACAACTTACACATATTCACATAATTTCACAGATTTACATATCCTCACATATTACACATATTCACAAATTTGTAACTTTAATTACACAATTTCACAGATTACACATTCACAAATTTATAATTTCAAATACATAATTTCGCACATTACACATGTGAGGGATTAGGGCCGAGGGGGGGCCGTGGGTGGGGGCGAGGGGGGTGGGGGGGTGGGTGGGGCCGAGGGCCGGGTGGGGTCAAGGGGCGGTTTTGACAAGGGGGTGGGTGGGGGGGTGAGGGCAGGTCGGTGGGGTAGGGGTGGGGGCGCTGGGGCGAGGGCGGGTGGGTGGGGGAGGGGGTGGGCTGGGGCGAGGGGGTGTGGGTGGGTAGGGCGAGGGGGCGAGGGCGGGTGGGTGATGGGGGGGAGGGGGGTGGTGGGTGGTGCATGGGGCGAAGGGGAACAGGAGAGAGAGAGGGAGGGGGAGCTTATCGGCGGCGAGTAGGCAATGGCGGTGCGGTGGAGATGATGGCGACAGAGAGAGGTCAGATTTTAGAGAGAGAGAAAGAGGGATTTTAGAAAAAGAGAAAGAGGGATTTGAGAGAGAGAGTGAAGAATGAATGAGAGAGAGGGCACGCATACAATTATGGGTGGGGGTGGCGCGAATTTCAAAAATTAAAAGGGGGAAAATGAGCATCTTCCATGACGGTTTTGACAAAAACCATCATGGAAAACTTAGTCTTCCACGACCGTTTTTGTCAAAACCGTCGTGAAAGACTAATCTTCCATGACAGTTTTTACAAAAACCGTCGTGGAAGATTACTCTTCCACGATGATTTTTGCAAATATCGTCATGGAAAATACTGCTTTTCACAACGTCCCCAACGTTATGAAAAGCTTTCCTCGACGATGTTTTCAAAAACCGTCGTGAAAAAATACTACTTTTCAAGCTTTTCACGATGGTTTTTAGGAAAACCGTTGTAAAAAATTGTCTTAAATATTTCTTACACACATAATATTCTTTGCTGCCTAGGGTGGCCAGTTCGTGTGTTAAGCATTCAATGGCCTAGAATGTATACTTTATCTCTGTTTTCACAAAAAAATTAACTATAGATACATATACAAATATTGAAAAATGCAATAAATTAAAGAAAAATGTTACAAGTAAATTAACATATATACAAATTATTGATGCTCATCATTTTATCTTTTTTTTCCATTGGTTCCTCAATACATATCCATTCTACATCTTCACGAAGCAAGTGTGAAACATCATCTTTAAAATTATCTATCTCCTCAACTAGTGGCAATCCATTTGTGAATGAAGGGATGTCTACGCAATCTTCATCAACTTCTTCACTGTCGATAACTATTCTTGGCTTTGTCGGGACAACTAGAGACAACTATCATCACCAAAATTTCTAGTTCACAACTTAACATCTTCATTAACATATTTGCCAAATTTCGTGAAAGATAGCATTCATTTGCCCCTTGAACAAAAACTACATTTATGTGCACATAACTTATCAGCAACAAATTTCTATGAGTGGCAAAGAAAAGAAAATTTATAACTTATCATATAAAAATCCAAATGATGTGAAATTTGAAGGAATAACACATAACACATGCATGAACAACATATTCAAATTTCAAAATAAATGGATATTCAAATGAACCTTTACCTCAGAACAATTTGCTTCAAATTCCCTTTGAATTCGCCCAAGAGAATAATGTTTTATTCAATTATTTGCAACAAAAATTTAAGGGAGGAGGGAAGAAAGTGTGGAGAAGAGAGAAAGTGTTTGAGAGAATTTAGAGAGAGGAATGCGACAGAAAAGAATTGTTTACGTGAAAGAAATGAGAGTGGGGTAAAGAAAGGATAGTCTCCCCCCTCAATATCAGAATTTTTTGACTAAGATTGAGGTCAATACACGTGGGAGATGGGGAGCAACAAGGGAAAGTCAACAAATTTTGTCTCACTTACAATATTTTACCTCTTTAAGATAGGAAACCATATCAATTAAATCCAATCAATCAAAAGTCAAATGCTTCATTTCCTAAAATGAGGAAATTAAGCTAAAAATATGCCAATCAATTAACAATCATTGTCCAATCACATCCAATCATCATCGTCACAAATTTAGGTGATTTATACTGATTGCTTGTCAATAGTCTTCGGCCTGCTGATCCCTCTGTTCGGCATGTCAAAGGTTTGAGGTCCAGCCTATCGATTCTATTCATCGGCCTGCCATTCCATGAGGATCATTTCGGCCTGTAGAACTTGAAGTTTCAGCCTGTCGATCTACCTTAACATACTAAAATTCATCAAAGCATTAATTATCACAAGAATTATAACTAAACATGCAACATTAATAAGATGAACACTTTGAGCATATCGATTCCACGTGACCATCACCTGTCATAACACTTAAAATAAAATGGTTAGCACCATTATATTATATATCATAACACATATCATTTAAGAAATTACTTAACGTCATTACACATTTGTCATAAACTATTACATGGAATTCGACGAGTGTTACAATTCTCCCCACCTTATAAGAGTTTCGTCCTCGAAACTCAGAATAATTATGGATACTTAATTCTCATGTCATCTTCACGTTCCCATGTGGCTTCTTCCACTAGATGATTTCGCCAAAGCACCTTGACCAAAGGAATTTCTTTATTCCTCAAGGTCTTGGTTTTGCGATCAAGTATCTCCACTGGCTTTTCTTCATAACTTAAGTCATCTCGTATCTCAATCACTTGTAGCTCAATCACATGCGTGGGGTTTGGAACATATTTCTTGAGCATCGAAACATGGAACACGTCATGCATTGCGGACATTTTCGATGGCAACCTCAGCTGATATGCTACTTTGTCTATCCGTTTCACGATTTCATAAGGTCCGATGAATCTTGGGTTCTGCTTGCCTTTCTTTCCAAACCTCATAACTCCTTTCGTTGGTGCAACCTTTAAAAACACAGATTCATCCACAACGAATTTTAAGGGTCTTCTTCTTCTGTCAGCATAACTCTTCTGACGGTTTTGCGCATCTCTATTCTTTTCTGTATCAACTTAATCATTTCGAAGGTTTCGTTAACAAAATCAGTCTTCTCATCACTGATGCTTTCCATCAACTTCTTTTCACCAGCATTATGCCAACATATAGGCTACCTACATTTCTGCCCATAGAGGACCTCATAGGGTGCCATCCCAATTGTCGCCTGGTAGCTGTTGTTGTAAGCAAAGTCCGCTAACAGTAACGTTCTACACCAGCTGGTCTTGAAGTCAAAAATATAGGCCTGTAGCATATCCTCTAAGATTAAGTTCATCCTCTCCATTTGGCCGTTTGTCTAAGGATGAAAAGTTGTACTGAAATGCAACTTGGTCTCCATTGCAGTTTGTACACTTTTCCAGAACTTGGATGTGAACCTGCCATCATGGTATGAGATGATAGACTTAGAAATTCCATGAAGTCGTACAATCTCCTTGACATAGAGTTCTGCTAACCATTCAAAAGAGTAAGTGATCTTGATAGGAATGAAATGCGCCGTCTTCATCAGTCGATCCACAACGACCCAAATAGCATCATATCCATTCATAGTCCTGGGCAAACCGATAATGAAATCTATTGCAATATCCTCCCATTTGTATTCTGGTATCTGGATTGACTGTAAATCACCACTAGGTCTCTGGTGTTTAGCTTTTACTTGCTGGCATGTCTAACATTTCTTCACATATATGGTAACATCTCGCTTCATTCCAAACCACCAAAAGTTATCCCTTCGATCATTATACATCTTTGTTTCACCTGGATGAATTGAGTAAGGAGTGTCATGAATTTCTGCCAAGATCCTTTCCCTTAAGCCATCAACGTTGGGAACACATATGCAGTCCTTGAGGTACAGAGTTCCGTCATCTGTAATTCAAAACTCTTCACATTTGCCTCCTTTCATTTCCTACTTAATCCTTGTGAGGCTTACATCATCATCTTGCTTACTTCGAATCTCATCATGTAGCGTTGGAGCAAGAGTGAGTGTAGATAACTGGCCTGTGATAAGTTCTAAGCCGAAGTCCTAGATTTCCTTTCTCAAAGGTCGAGACATTGCCTGCAATGACGTTAATGTAGCTGCTGACTTCTTGCTTATAGCATTAGCCACTCGATTAGCCTTTCTAGGGTGATACAGAATTTCACAGTCATAATCCTTCACCAATTCAAGCCATCTTCGTTGTCTCATGTTTAGGTCCTTTTGAGTGAAGAAGTGCTTTAAGCTTTGATGATATGTAATGATCTTGCATTGGACCATGTATAAATAATGTCTCCATATTTTCAAAGCAAAAACAACAGCTGCTAATTCGAGGTAATGAGTAAGGCAGTTCTTCTCATAGTCCTTCAGTTGTCTTGACGCATAGGCAATCACTCTATTATTCTACATTAAGACTGCACCAAGGCCCATCTTAGAAGCGTCGCTGTAAATTACAAATCCATCACTTTCTTCAGGAATTGCCAATACTAGAGCAGTCGTTAGTCTCTTCTTCAGTTCTTGGAAACTCTTCTTGCATGCTTCTGTCCATTCAATCTTCTTTCCCTTGCGGGTTAAATTTGTGAGTGGTGCTAAAATTTTGGAGAAGTCTTCCACGAATCTCTGATAATAAACGGCTAAGCCCAAAAAGCTTCTTATTTCACTTGCATTCGTCGGTTGCTTCTAGTTGAGAACAGCTTCTACCTTAGCAGGGTCTACCATGATTCCTTCTTTCGATATTACATGCCCCAAGAAAGACACTCTATCGAGCAAGAACTCACACTTGGAGAATTTTACAAATAGTTGGTATCTCCTTAATGTCTCCAACACAATTCTTAGATGCTCCTCTTGTTCCTCTTGACTCTTCAAATAAATAAGAATATCGTCGATAAACACAACAACAAATTTATCGAGGAAATCCTTGAAAACCCGATTCATCATATCCATGAAGGCTGTAGGTGCATTCGTTAGACTGAAAGACATAACCACAAATTCATAGTGACCATACCTCGATCTAAAGGTTGTCTTAGGAATGTCTTCTTCTTTAATCTTTAGCTAGTGATATCCCGATCACAAGTCAATCTTTAAGAACACAGATGCACCCTTTAGCTGATTAAACAAGTCATCGATTCGAGACAACGGATACTTGTTCTTGATCGTTACCTTGTTTAGCTCTCTATAATCGATGTAGAGTCTCATTGTGCCATCCTTTTTCTTGACAAATAAGACTGGAGCTCCCCAAGGTGAGTGACTAGGTCTGATGAAACCTTTATCGAAAAGTTCTTTTAATTGCGCATGAAGCTCCTTTAACTCTGCTGGGGCCATTCCATAAGGTGCCTTTGAAATCGGGTCGATGGTTGGCACAAGCTCGATCTCAAATTCAACTTCTCTATCAGGAGGTAGGCTTGACAGATCATCTGGAAACACTTTTGAAAATTCACGTACCACTGCCACATCTTCAATCCTTGTCTTTTCTTCCTAACGTTTATCTACTATGTTGGCCAATTAACCCATGTAGCCACTAGCTAACAACTTCTTTGCTTTCATGGCTGACAAGAACATACTGGGTTCTTCCTAGACTCGCCCATGTACACAATCTTCTGTTCACCTTCTGGTTGGAAAAGTACTTTTTGTTTTTGGCATTCAATGGAAGCATTGTACTTGCTCACAAAATCCATTCCGAGGATCATGTCATAATCGTACATGTCGATCACAATGAGGTCAATGAAAAGTTCTCTTTTAGAAATCCATAGGGGTACTATACGCAGACAGTGCGTAGATATCATCACTTCCCTAGAGGGTAGTGTCGTAGTGAAATTCTATCTCATAGGCTCTAAACGAACCCCTAACTTCATAGCAAAAGATGACGATACAAAAGAATGTGTGGCACCCGTATCAAAAAGGACATATGCATTAATAGAAAGACTTGATATCTGACTTGTGACCACATTTGTGGCTTCAGCAGCCACTTGTTCTTTCGTCATGGCATAGATGCAGGCATTCGTAGGTGGGGCTTCAAGTCTTCCTTGACTAATCAATGGCTTTTCTACAGAAGCTTACATCTGATGGAGTTGGGTTAGAGGAGCTCTCTGTGGGACCTAAGCAATAATCTAGTTAAGGCAGTTCTTGGCAAAGCGACCTTTTTGTCCATAGATAAAACACTGATTAGTTTCCTGATGACATTCTCTAAGATGATTCCTTCCACATTTGGTGCAGGGTCGAAACTATCTATGGTTGTTATTAGGCTGGCCACCATTATGCCTCTTATTACCTTGGCCCTGTAGGTTCAGACAATTGCCCTTCCTTTTGTTGTTCTTCTAGTGCTGGTCATTGTTGTTGTTGTTGTTGCTGTTGTTTTTGTGTGGAGGGCGATTCTGGTTGTTTACATTGCTTGCTGGCTGTCCTGATTGAGGCTGGTTTCTTTGTAGCTTTGATAGGTGGAACTCAGCACGTTGGGCCCTCAAAACAACCTGCTCCTGGCTTCTGGGTGGACTGGCCCATTCGACAATTGCTGTAATCTCTGGCCTAAGGACTTTGATCAATCTTCTGACCCTTTCACTTTCATCATTAACCATCCTTGGGCAAAGGCGAGCTAGTTGGTCAAACTTTGTCACCACATCTGTAACCGACATATCTCCCGAGCGCATATTCTCAAACTCGTTGTAGTGCTTCCTGGTAATATTCATAGGGAAGAACTTCATATTGAACTCACGAACGAAGTCAGCCCGTGTCATTTCATCAACGTTCCTGCTTTGTTCAATGTCGTCCCACCAAATCATGGCCTCCATAGTAAGACAATACGATGCACAAAGAACCTTCTCGTTATCTATGAAGCCCATGAGTCTCAAAGTGGTTTCAATTGTCTTTAGCCATCCTTGTGCAACCAGTTGATCCTTAGAACTTTCGAAGTCTGCTGGCTTAACCCTCTTTCATCTTACTAAAAGTGGTTCCTGATAGGCCACTCTGGGTTCAGCGACAGAAGCCGAAACTTCATTGGCTTGCGGCTGGGGAGGAGGAGGAGGCAGCTCATTGTTGCCTCGTTGTTTGCCATTGTGGCCATTAGCCCTTAATTCAACAATCTCTCTTCTTTGTTCCTCTAGCTGTCTTAACCTTTCGTTGGTTTGGGTGCGAGTTTGCATTCTTCTGTGGCCGTCCATAGTTAATTTCCTAAAAGAGTTAGGATTTTAGGAACAATCTTCTACTTTCTGAGACAGGTTTTCACTACTAAGGCATTATCATTAAACATCTAAACCTTATTCTTATCATCATACTTGCATCTTATCATTAAACTTTAAAACATACTTACTTGGAGGACTTGGACTGACATGTGATAATATGAATTGAAAATGAAAACCATTCTGATACCAAAGCCTGTAACACCCCCTTTTATAGACGTTATAGATGTTGTTACATTTGTTTCGTAATACTTTTATTAATAAGATAAACTATTTAATTAAAAGGTAATTTGAAAGCGTAACCCAAGATCCATGCGTAAACATATTATTATTATATTATTCAATAACTTAATCCATTTTATAAAATGATAAATCACTTGTTCATAAACATTCTTTAAATAGTTTGCTAAAACCATTGTAAATTGAATTAACTTTTTTTAAAAAAACTACATTCACAGTTCGGCAGGCCGAACTCATGGGTTCAGCAGGCCGAACTCGTGGGTTCAGCAGGCCAAAGTTGTCCAGCAGGCCACTCGAGGCTCTACAAAACAAGGTTTTAAAAAAATCAATAGGATCAGCAGGCCGATACTTGGCAATCTGTAGGCCGATTAAATTCTTCGGCAGTCCAACCAGTAATAGTCGGCAGGCCGAACCGTAAAAAAAAAAAATTGTTTAAAAACTAGTCTTAATGTTTCAACGATATAAGGTAAATGATACATCTATCAAGTTAAAATGTCATAGTTTAAATCTTAAAATTCCAAATAAACATATTCTAAAAATTATAAAACATAGTTCAAAAATTTTAAAAAAGGAACTTCATCCTTGGCGTTTTCCGTTTGCAATCATCGTCCTTAGCTCACACGCCAGTCAGTGTCCTCCACCTATTCCATAACTCTCTTACCTTTATCTGCAGTATGATGTAAAACTTGATTAAGCTAATGCTTAGTAAGTATATTTGTAAATCTCACAACTTAAAAACATTTTAAGAACATCACCATAATAGTGCACTAGGCACAATTTCATATGGAACATATTTTCATTACATTGACCATATTAAAAACTTATTCATTTTATCTTAAGGGCCCAAGTGTTGTATTATAAATATCATCATCATAGGCGCGCCGTCATGAGAGAAGAGGGGTAGCTAATCCCAAACCAAACATGACATCATACCATTTCATATCATAACTTAACATATGATTGGGTGTACAACGCTTATTTAGGTGATACAAATATACATATTTATACTTTCATGCTTTGAAAAAAACATTATCATCAAAACATGTATAAACTTTCATACCTTAAAAACTTCATAATAATACTTCATGTAAAATCATCATGAGAAATCATCGTAAAACCATCATGAACATAGATTTCAAACTTTGCATAAACTCATCATCATAAACATAATTTCATACTTTCACAATCCATATCATGTTGCAGGTGAGAATGTACTTACCTTAATAAGCTTACTTAACCTTAACTTGTAGGTGACGACGCTGTAGTCTCGATGTGCTCACTTCATATTGTGTTCATGTCATACATTCATTAATCAATAACAATTAATGTATGTTTTCGATGGATTAACCACCACAACAAAACATCCATTTCCTTCACACATACATTCATCTCTTAAAACATAAATCTATAACATATTTCATTAATCTTAAAAATATTAAAATAAAACTATCAACACAATTACATTTCTAACCTTCATGATTTCCTAACTTAATAACTCATTCACAATCAATTAGGATACCAAATTTGGCAAGAACAAAGATAACATATAAACCTATCACCATGATTTTTCATTGATCATAAGAATTTCATTTGCAAATTAAATAAGCCATATAACTTACAAAACAAAAACTGCCAGCAATACAATTCAGTAAGCAGCCCTTATTATCATTCATAAAATAAATTATCTACATCCTAAATTAATGCCATAAAAATCCCACACATAATAGACACATAAAATTACAATATAGCCAAAAAAAATCACCTTTTAATAAAATTCATACCATAATCCACAACATGCATTAAAAGACATGAACAAAATAATCTTCATCATATAGAGCAGTGAATTTCACACAAATTCCAATAATTGAAATAAAATTATTTAGACCTCAAAATTCATATGACAACATATTAACATATAATACAATACCTCCAAAAATTCTCATCACCAAATAAAATCATTTAGTTATACAAAAACATTGCACAACAAGAGTTTAACAACTTTATCAATAAAGCAGTCTCATAACCTAGTCTTAATGAAAATTTCATATCACATAAAATATTCATCAAATCATCACCAAAATTTCCAGTTCATAACTTAACATGTTCATGAACATATTTTCCAAATTTCATGAAAAATAGCATTCATTTGCCCCTTGAACAAAAACTACATTTATGTGCACATAACTTATCAGCAACAAATTTCTATGAGTGGCAGAGAAAAGAAAATTCACAACTTATCATATAAAAATCCAATTGACATGAAATTTGAAGGAATAACACATAACACATGCATGAACAACATATTCAAATTTCAAAATAAATGGATATTCCTAGACTAAGACATAACAGTCGGATTAAGGAGAAGAAATACCGAAAAAAAAATGAACCCTTACCTCAAAACAATTTTCTTCAAATTCCCTTTGAATTTGCCCAAGAGAATAATGTTTTATTCAATTATTTGCACCAAAAATTTAAGGGAGGAGGGAAGAAAGTGTGGAGAAGAGATAAAGTGTTTGAGAGAATTTAGAAAGAGGAATGCGATAGAAAAGAATTGTTTACGTAAAAGAAATGAGAATAGGGTAAAGAAAGGATAGTCTCCCCCCTCAATATCAGAATTTTCTAACTAAGATTGGGGTCAATACACGTGGGAGATGGGGAGCAATAAGAGAAAGTCAACAAATTTGTCTCACTTACCATATTTCACCTCTTCAAAATGGGAAACCATATCAATTAAATCCAACCAATCAAAAGTCAAATGCTTCATTTCCTAAATCGAGGAAATTAAGCCAAAAAAGTGCCAATCAATTAACAATCATTATCCAATCACATCCAATTATCATCGTCACAAATTTGGGTAATTTCTGTCGATTGCTCGTCTACAGTCTTCAGCCTGTCGATCTCTCTGTTCGACCTGCCGAAGGTTTGAGGTCCAGCCTGCTGATTCTGTTCATCGACCTGCCATTCCATGAGGATCATTTCGGCCTACCGAACTTGAAGGTTTGGCCTGTCGATCTGCCTTAACATACTAAAATTCATCAAAGCATTAATTATCACAAAAATTATAACTAAACATGCAACATTAATAACATGAACACTTTGAGCATATCGATTCCACGTGACCATCACCTGTCATAACACTTAAAATAAAATGGTTAGCACCATTATATCATATATCATAACACATATCATTTAAGAAATTACTTAACGTCGTTACACATTTGTCATAAACTGTTACATGGAATTCGGCAGGTGTTATAGAAACAAATGGGAAATTCGAAACCTATAAGACTAGATTGGTGGCAATGGGATACACGCAAAAGAAGGAATCAATACACAGAAACCTTTTCCCCTATAGCCATGCTTAAGTTCATTCGTATTCTTTTGTCCATAGCTGCTGTTCTCGACTATGAGATTTGATAAATGGATGTCAAGAAGGACATTCTTAATGGCTAACTTGATGAGACCATATATAAGGTACAGCTAAATGGGTTCAAAGCCAAGGTCAAGAGAGTAAGGCTTGTAAGTTGGTAAAGTCTATTTATGGACTTAAGCAAGCTTCCCGTTCTTGGAAGATAAGATTTGATCAAGTGATCAAGACATGGGTTTGAACAAAATATGGACGAACCATCTGTTTATAAATACATTAAGGATAAGAAGGTGGTTTTTCTACTGCTATATGTAGATGATATTTGGCTTATTGGCAATGACATTGGGGCATTGTTATCGGTCAATTATAGTTAACTAAGCAATTTGACATATGTTCTAGGTATCCAAATCTTTCGAGATAGGAAAAACAAAATAATAGCTTTATGCCAAGTTACCTATATAGATAAAATTCTCGAGAAGTATGCAATCCAGAATTCGAAGAAAGGTGGGCAAGCATCTAAGTCTGGAATTACTCTTTCTAAGAAAAACTCTCCAAAGTTTGATGAAGAAAGAGAATACATGAAGAAGGTGTCTTATGCTTTGGTAGTGAGTAGTCTCATGTTTGCGATGCTTTACACTTAACCAGACATTTCTTACGTGGTTAGAATAGTAAGTCGATTTTAGTCAGATCGCAGTCAAGCATATTTTCAAGTACTTAAGAACGACTAGAGATTATATGCTAGTGTATTCTGGTGAGGATCTAACACCTCTTGAATACACTGACTCTGATTTCCAATCCTGTTTAGATTCGAGAAGATCGACTTTAGGATCAGTGTTTACTTTAGGAGGAAGCGCCATTGTTTGGAGAAGTTTGAAGCAAGATTGCACTTCGGATTTAACGATAGAGGTCGAGTATGTGGTGGCTAGTGAAGCTTTGAAAGAAGCTTTGTGGCTCCGCAAGTTCTTGGGGATCTTAAGGTAGTTTCTGGTGTGGATAAAGAGATGTTATTATATCGTGATAACACTATAGTGATAGTTAATGCTAAGGAACCAATATTTCATAACAAGAGTAAACATATTCATTGGAAGTATCATGTGATAAAGGACTTCGTTGAGGGTGGACATGTTGTAGTATGCAAGATCGTGTTCGAGGACAGTATAGCTGATCCTTTCACGAAGACACTATAGACAAGGGTTTTCGAGAAGGATGTAGAGGCTATAAAGATGCAAGACATGGTATATTTACTCACTTAGGGCAAAATAGTTTTCAAAAAATATAAAGTATTAAAATGTTGGTCAATTTAGTGTCAAGAAGGTTGATACGAACACGACCTTTTTTTGGGTGGGTCAATTTTGGGTTGAAACAAAAATGACCCGCAGCTTATTTTTGACACTAATATATAAAAAATCGTATCGTGTTATCATATTGTAACCTGTATTGTTAGGCCTAAAGTGACACATAAAGCCTAAAGTGACCCACTTTATGTGTGATTTACAACAATTGATCTAGAACACTATTAGCTATTATTTGTTTCTAGGCTTTTCTTTAATTATTTTGGTGCCTAGAATCTTCGGCTATTGACGAGATATTTTACCACATTTTATTACAAATATCTGACTCTGGAAAACTCTAGTACAATGAGGAAAAGTGCAGCATTTTTAACCGATTCAACCTGCCGCATTATGTTTGACAAGGAATCCAGATCTGTTGTGTGACTTCTCCGTCCATTTATCTGTTTGACCAATATCGGTTAGCACGCCAACCGGGTCATTCAAAACGCTACCAACAGTTAAAACCGGATTTCTCCGTTTGTGAGCATTGAAAATCCTCTTTCTGTCATTTCTCATTTTTTTTGTTTTTATTTTTTCTTTTTTGTCAAAAAGTTCTCTCTTTTTCCAAACTTAATTTTCTCTTCCATCAGCTCTCTCTCTCTCGTTCGCCATCCTTATCTAAATATTTCTCGTAGAGGGAGAGGTAGAGGAAGAAAATATGAGCAACAATATGCACAAATAAAATTTGGATTAACTTTCTACTTTCTCTAAGCTGTCTCTCCACCATATATGTCGTAACCTGCACCCTTCCAAAGGATCTACATTGAAAATTGGGGAGTGAAACTGTTGGGAATTTGAAGCCTTAATTATAAGGAAATCTGTGGACGAAAAATAAATAAGAAGATATGACAAATACTATAGTTTATTCTTGATGTAAGGGTTACGTTTATATTCAAATGGTGTAAAATAATTTACTATGATGAAAAAGTTTACAAGAAAAAATAAAATTTTTGTTAAGGTTTTTTTTAAGCCTATCTTTCACTACGGGGGTGTTTGGCAAAGTGGTAGGAACTGCGATTCCCACCACAAAATCAGTTATGAACAGTAAAAAGCTCTCACATGCTACAGTAACAATATAAAAATTGCTACAGTGTAAAGTTCTCATATGCTATAGTAAAAGTGGTTCTCACCACCTTCCAAACACCCTATACATTTCACTTTCTACAAAAAAAAAAAAAAAAAAGAACTCAATCTATCTAATCAAAATCCTTTGTGTAAGGTAATATTAGAAATGGCATTAAATTTTGATACCACACTTTCTAATAAAAACAAAAAGAGAAAAGGTTAAGTACGCTCCACTGGTGACTGCAAAAAAACAAAAAGAAAAACAGAGAAGAGAAAAGAGAAAAGGCGAAATAACGTGGGGGAATCACCAAAAAAAAAAATAATCAATATGCAGGTAACGAAGTTGGAGAAAGAAAGAAGGATAGAGAGAGACTGGTGAAGAGAAAGAAAAGATTAGTCTGAAAAAGAACGTCATAGAAAACATAGGAAAAAAAAGGAGAACTTGAGTTGTTGAGTAAAACTCGTGGGATTTGATAATAACAAAACTATACGTTTGCGCCCAAAGTTGCTATTTTGAAAAAGTTGGATGAAAAGTTCTGAGGTATTATGGTCTATTTTAAAATTTTGAAGAATTTAAGGGTTGAAATTAAAGGTATGTTTGTTTCATATATTTTTGAATTCAATGGACTTAAATTTAGATTCGAGTATTAAGAATCATTCGGATACGTATTTGTTTCCCCCAAAATCTGAATCATTTGAGTATCAAGAATTTAAGTTTTCAGAGTTCTCATTCCCTTTTAAACTTTTAATACTCAGATATCTTTACTACAGTAAAAACTAAAATTCTCTCTCCTATATTTGAGAAAAAAAATTATAATTTCTTCATTTGATATCTAATTGAGATGATTCTTTTTTTATTATATTCTTAATGAAGAGAGGAACAAATCAAGATTTATATTGCATATTTTTTAAAATCATTACCATTAAGATTTTATTAGATTTATTAATAAATAAAAAACTGTCTTTACTACCTCTCCAAACATAAATTCTAACTTTATTCCATACTCAGATTGAAACTTAAATGTACATCTAAATGTTAATTTGAATAACAATTCAGATCACTAATTTAAATCTTAATTTAAATTATATTAACTCAAATTAAATCATTAATTTGAATCTATTTATCAAACGAATCCCGTAATAGCGAGGACACTCACTTAAAAGCACCCTTGGCAAAAAATCAGACCAACACCTCTCCCTCTGACAACAAGCCACGTACCACTCCGGCTGACCACCCTTTGGTCACCTTCAACCACCACGTAGCGGTGAAACTGACGTTACTCTAGGACACCTGGATGTAATTGAATCTTTTGAGGAACCTTGCTAGTGTACATGATTAAAAACATTTATTACTTGTTTTTCATCTGAGTTTTAAACCATTTTTTTAATTATAAATAATACAAAATTTTTATATATTATAATAATAAAAAAAAATTACTATAATATAAAATTTTTACACGTTATAATAAAACAATTTTAACTAATAGATCTAACACTTGTCAAACACTTATTTAATATATGAGGATATTTACGGTACACCACTAGGGAAATATAAAAATACATTTGGAGTCACGGGTTTAACGGTCATTCCATGTGTATGACGATATGTATAGAGTTACTTGTTTATTTATTCTTTAAATTGTGGATATTTAAGTTCTTTGATTAAACTTAGTCGGTAGGAATAGCGGGCATTGTGTACATACTCCCTATTTTTTATTTTAGGTTAGTCTGTTATTAGTTGATATTTTAGGTCGTTGTCAATGCTCTTTGTTATTTGACTGGTATATTTGTTATAAAACTATAGGTTATTTCTAAATTTTCTGTTTGTTATGTAATTTTTTTTAGGAGAATGAGAGAATTAGACTATTATTTATTGTGAATAAAAATAAATAGACTAAAATATAACAATGTTAAGTTATAGCCTATTTATATTAAAACGAAAAAAACATGAAACAACAACGAGATAACGAAAAACAAAAACGATGAAAAAAGAGGAGATAAAATAAAAAATTTAAATGTTTAAAAAAACACATAATTTTAAAAATATTATGCACTTAAATATTTTTGCAAGTGTTCTATTTACATATATTAAAAATTAAAACTATGCTATTTAGTGCAAATTAATATATTATTGTATAGGTTTTTTTAAATTTTATATTTGTATTTTATTATTTTCTTGATGTAGAGGCTTCAGAGCAAGTTTGATTTATTTTCAAAATTTTTATTAGGTCCAACTACAATTTTTTTTCTTTTTTTTTTTTTTTGATGTTTAGATTTCCAAAATCTTCTAAGAAAAAAATCTCAATTTAGTCATTGGTCCCAATTTTAGGTCGTGATAGTTAGGGTTACAAAAAAACTCTACAAGTGCATATCTATCTTGTCGAACAATTATTACACCACGAAAACCGGATAACCACTATAACTAGCAGGATGTCTATGCGCTTATTCGTACATGAATCTACACCATTAGATTTGATTAGGTTGGTCCAAACAAAGTGTTGTTTAGAAACAACAAAAAAAAAGTGACAGCTTGTGGATATACATAGATAAATAGACTTATCAAGAGGTCATATTACATAACACCAACATACTCATTTATTTCAAACATAGCCAACACACCTCAAATCACTCCATGTACATGGTAATAATATAGTCAGTAAAACCAACATAAAAATATTACCATTACATAATTGGCGATTTGAGTTTATTTAATTACACCACTATTTTTTTTAGTTACTTATCATCTTAAAGGGTCAAGTACATGCTAAAGTAGTCCATCCAGTAGCCGATACTTCCTTTGAATCCAACAACTAAGCCATTTTCGATTGGGAGGTTGAAAGGTGTGCCGCTTGTAACTCCATATGGTCCGTAGGTTTTCATATTAGTCTTAAATGTCAAAGAGCGTACTACTACATACCCACTCACTTTACCAGTGTACCCGCTCACTTCTGTTATATACTCCTTTGGAAAGTCTAGAGCAATCTGGATTTCAAAGAATACACCAAAATATAAAATATCAATAAACTAAAGTGTTATGAAAATGTATAGGGGAAGTATTTATCAAACAATGTAACTTAAAATTTATATGAATAATCTTTGATTAAATATCTTGATCAGCTCAACATATGTGACATACGTTCATGTAATATTCAAGTTAGTTCACATGGTAACACTTAAAAATGTTTAAGAAAGCTTTTTACAAAGACGTCATAGGGTAATGGGCCAGAAAAGAAATTACATAGCTTAAAACAATGAAGATATGAATAAGAAACTAACCAACCTTCACTGGTGTGAAGCCTTTTATAAAACTAGGATGATTTTGTCCTACAAATGGCTTTCCATTCAAGTCGTAAATAACTTGGAAGTCCCCAATCGCGGTCTCCTTATTATATGAAAGGTTGATTTCTCTGATTCCGGTGAATGCACCGTCATCAAAAGCTTTACCATTGGAGCTAGTGCTTACTTTGGCTCCCCATGGTCCTACTATTACAGTCTGGCTCTTCCCGCTTTGTTGGTTATTTTGCGCTTCCTACAAAATATTTTCCAAGGAACAATAAAATATCCTCCTCAACGTATATAAAACATTTTCAATAGTAATTAATAAAGATATCAGGTCTCGTAGACCCCATTACCGAGGCTACAAAATAGTTTTATGTGTATATTCTACATCGAAATACAAGCTATAAAAGAAATCATCTCCAAAAGTAACATACAAATATACATTCATACATAAGGGGCCTCACCATCCCGTTGAGGTTAAGGAGCTCTTCAGAGACCCCGACGGCGGCCTCGATTATCCCGATTGGGTTCTGGTTGATGCCATTTGGCAAAAACCACTTGCGGGTGTCAGCAGAGGAGATGGAGAAGAGGAGGGCGAGGACAGAGAGGGAGAGAAGGGAAGAGCAAGCCATCTGCATTAAACTATTGAAGACTATTTTACGTGGATATTTGGATGTAGAGAAACTTGTGTACATGGCTATATATATAGATGGAGGTGCTACACTTGTTTGAATTGGGGGCTATGAAAGTAATTTAGGCTTTGCCGATGGTTGATAGAAAGTTAAAATTTTGATGAACACGTGAATTTTATGTAGTTTGGGATTTAATCTATCTAACAACGTTACATACACACGTCGAAACCCTTCACTCATACGTGTAGGCTATGATATGCTGGCAATTTGATTCACTTTAATTTTATATGGAAAAAAATGTCATTTTCTTTTGCATATTGCGCCAGCTCCAATAAACGCCTAAAAATCTGTCAAGTGGGAAAGTCATCATCGATCCCAAAAAATTTAATAGGGAGGACATTTTCACACGGATCTAGATGTCATAATTTTTGCCACGAGTGTTCCTTTCCCATGGTAAGATTCGGCTTATAAAGACAAATCTTTTGCGGTGCGTGTAATTGTATGTTTTATTTAGCATTGACCCTACATTGCAAAATACTACTCACTACCTCGTGGATGACATAATTTTACTTTAAGTTTTAACATTTTTTAATTTGTTTATAATTACAAAGTATTACTTTAATGTTTTAAACAACTTATTTAAATTTCATCTTTATAAATAAAAAATTACACAAAACAACACAATTACCTTTCAAAAGTTATAAAAGATATTTTTATAGATTTTAGAAACATAAAAAATTATACAACAAAACATCAAATTTTAAAAAAAAGAAGATCTTAAGCCTTATGGATTTTTAAATGTTAAAATATATATTTTTTAATTTTTTTAAGAAGAAAAATATTTCAAAAACAAATCCTTTTAAGAGTTTATGCCTTGTTTGGTATTGTTTTTGGAGTTTTTGAAAATATTTTTACATATTTTTTAAGACAAAAATTTTAAAAAGACGCTCAACATAATTCCCTAAAAATTCTCATTTTTTAAAATAAAACCATTTTCACCTATGTTTTATCTCCATGTTTTTTCAGTCCAAAAGTCTATAGAGGATAAAAGTTACACAGGTTTTTTAAATTCAAAATATATTTTTATTGTCCCTAAAAATACATGAATAAATTAAAAAAATAATTAAAGTTAGGAGCTATAGTTTCCATCGGCTACTTTGTAGTTTCCATGGGCTAGGCAATTTTATCAAACCACATGAATGTCTGCCTTCTTCGTGCTGTGTTAATTTCTGCTCTGCTTTTTTTTATTTTCGAGTAAAGCCCAACACTATGTGGGCTTTTTTTATTTGGGTTTATAGGGAAAAAAAAATAGGGAAAGAAGAATAAAACTTCTTTTGTGTGTTTGTGTGCTTTTTTTTTTTAAGGAAAAAAGATGTAGGGAACTTTGACCTTTAGAGGAAGAAGAAATATTGGTTAAAACGACAGCAAAACTTGTAAACGACAATAGTTCGGTAATAAACAACAGAAGGAAACTGGGAGAGTTTAATTTAAAAGAAAGAAAGAAAGAAAGAAAAGCAACGTCAGAAGCGTTAGAAGAAAACAGTAAGAAACGAAATGAAAATACTATGTTTAAAATAAACATAAAATTTTTTTGCACACATGATTAAAATAAAAAATTTACATGTTTAAAAAGAACACATGAATTTAAAAATATTACGTACTTAAATATTTTTGCAAGTGTTCTATTTACTTATATTAAAAATTAAAACTATGCTATTTAGTACAAATTAATATATTATGGTATAGGTTTATTTAAATTTTATATTTGTATTCTATTATTTTCTTGATGTAGAGGCCAGAGCAAGTTTGATTTATTTTCAAAATTCTTATTAGGTCCGACTACAATTTTTTTCTCTTTTTTTAATGTTTAGATTTCTAAAATCTTCAAAGAAAAAAAATTTTCAATTTAGTTATTGATTCCAATTTTAGGTCGTGATAGTTAGGGTTACAAAAAAACTCTATAAGTGCATAGCTATCTTGTCGAACAATTATTACACCACGAAAACCGGATAACCACTATAACTAGCAGGATGTCTATGCACTTATTCATACACGAATCTACACCGTTAGATTTAATTAGGTTGGTCCAAACAAAGTATTGTTTAGAAACTTAAAGAAAAAAAAAAAAAGTGACAGCTTGTGGATATACATAGATAAATAGACTAATCAAGAGGTCATATTACATAACACCAACACACTCATTTATTTCAAACATAGCCAACACACCTCAAATCACTCCATGTACATGGTAATAATATAGCCAGTAAAACCAACATAAAAATAGTACCATTACATAATTGGCGATTTGAGTTTATTTAATTATACCACTATTTTCTTTAGTCACTTATCATCTTAAAGTGACAAGTACATACTAAAGCAGTCCATCCAGTAGCCGATACTTCCTTTGAATCCAACAACTAAGCCATTTTCGATTGGGAGACTGAAAGGTGTGCCGCTTGTAACTCCATATGGTCCATAGGTTTTCTTGTTAGTCTTGAATGTCAAAGAGCGTACTACTATATATCCACTCACATTACCAGTGTACCCGTTCACTTCTACTATATACTCGCTTGGAAAGTCCAGGGAAATCTAGATTTCAAAAAATACACCAAAATATAAAATATAAGTAAACTAAAGTGTTATGAAAATGTACAGGGGAAGTATTTATCAAACAATTTAACTTAAATGTATAGGAACAGTCTTCGGTTAAATATCCTGATCAGTCTAACATATGTAGCATTCTTTGTTAACAAATATAAGACTGGTTATACGTTCATGTAACATTGAAGTTGTTCACATGGTAACACTTATAGATGTTAAAGAATGCTTTTCACAAAGACGTCAGAGGGTAATGGGCCAGAAAAGAAATTATATAGCTTAAAACAATGAAGAAATGAATAAGAAACTAACCAACCTTCACTGGTGTGAAGCCTGTTATAAAGCTTGTATGATTTTGTCCCACAAATGGCCTTCCATTCAAGTCGTAAATAACTTGGAAGTCCCCAATGGCGGTCTCCTTATTATATGAAAGGTTGATTTCTCTGATTCCGTTGAATGCACCGTCGTCAAAAGCCTTACCATTGGAGCTAGTGCTCACTTTGGCTCCCCATGGTCCTACTAGTATATTCTGGCTCTTCCCACTTCGTTGGTTGTTTTTCGCTTCCTACAAAATATTTTCCATGGAACACTCATATATCCTCCTCAATATATATAAAAATTTTCTATAGTAATTAGTAAAGATATCAAATCTGTTAGACCCGATTACAGGGGTCACGAAATGGTTTTGTGCATATTCTACATCGAAATACAAGCTGTAAAGGAAATCATCACCAAAAGTGACATACATACGTACTTATATGCATGCATGCATACGCACATACATACATGCGTAGGGGGCCTCACCATCCCGTTGAGGTTAAGGAGGTATAAAAGAAATCATCACCAAAAGTAGCATGCATACATACATACATACATACATAAATAAGGAGCCTTACCATCCCGTTGAGGTTAAGGAGGCCTTCAGAAACCCCGACGGCGGCCTGGATTATCCCGATCGGGTTCTGGTTGATGCCATTTGGCAAAAACCACTTGCGGGTGTCAGCGGAGGAGATGGAGAAGAGGAGGGCGAGGACAGAGAGGGAGAGAAGGGAAGAGTGAGCCATCTGCATCAAACTATTTAAGACTAATTTTACGTGGATATTTGGATGTGGAGAAACTTGTGTATGTGGCTATATATAGAGATAGAGGTGGTGCACTTAATTGGAATTCCGTGCTTACGTGAGGGCTATGAAAGTAATTAGGCTTTAATGATGCTAGTTATAAAACATTACAGACAGCTCGGAACCCATCACTCTTACCTGTAAGCTATGACATACTGACATTTAAATGCACTTTAATTTTGCATGGTAAAATACCTTCCTATATTGAATGCTTTCGGATAAAATCGCTAAAGATCGTTTATTAGTCCACGTGATCAAAGAATTTCATTTTCTTTTGTATATTGCGCCAGTCAATAAACTCCTAAAAATCTGTGTATCTTGTGGGAAAGTCATCGTCGATCCAAAAAATTTAATAGGGATGTTTTATTTACCGTCCATCCTAAATTGTAAAATTCTACTCACTACAAAGGTAAATTGTAAAATACTTCTCACTACTGTGCGGACCACATAATTATACCTTTAAGTTTTAATTATTTTTTAATTTGTTTTTTAAATTACAAAAGTATTACTTTAATATTTTAAACAATTTATTTATATTTCATCTTTATAAATAAAAAATTACACAAAACAACACAATTACCTTTCAAAAGCTACAAAAAATATTTTTACAGCTTTTAGAAATATAAAAAAATTATAGAACAAAACACCAATTTAAAAAAAAGGAAAAAAAAAAAGATCTTAAGTCTTATGGATTTTAAATGTTAAAATATATTTTTTAATTTTTTTAAGAAGAAAAATATTTTGAAAACAAATCCGTTTGTGAGTTTATGCTCCGTTTGGTATTTTTTTTGGAGTTTTTAGAAATATTTTTGGACATATTTTGAGACAAAAATTTCAAAAATACTCTCAACACAATTCTTTAAAAATTCTCATTTTTCAAAACAAAACTATTTTCACCTATATTTTATCTCTATTTTTTTAGTCCAAAATCTATAGAGGAAAAAATTTACACAAAATTCTTTAAATTCAAAATAAATTTTTATAGTTTTTAAAAATAAATGAATAAATAAAAAAATAATTAAAGTTAGGAGCCATAGTTTCCATGGGCTTCTTTGTAGTTTCCATGGGCTAAGGCTATTTTATTAAACCACATGAACGTTTGCCTTCTCCGTGTTGTGTTGATTCCTGCCCAGCCTTTTTTTTTTTTTTCGAGTAAACCCAAGCACTATGTGGACTTTTTCATTTGGTTTTATAGGGGAAAAAATAGGGAAAGAAGAACAAAACTTATTTTGTGTGTTTGTGTTTTATTTTTTTTTTGGGGGGAAAAAGATATAGGGAACTTTGAACTTTAGAGGAAGAAGAAATATTGGTTAAAACGACATAAAAACTTGTAAACGACAATAGTTCGGTAATGAACAACAGAAGGAAACTGGACGACTTTAATTTAAAAAAAAAAAAAAAAAAAGAGACAGAAAGAAAAGCAACGTCAGAAGCGTTAGAAGAAAACAGTAAGAAACGTAATGAACACTAAATAGGTTTTAGAACTACGGCAGAGGTGGAAATTGACTAGAGAAAGGAAAACAAAATAGAATGAAAAATAACAGTAAAAGAACAAATAACTCTTGAGCGGGGAAAATAACAACAAATTAAGAAGAATGACAGGATGAGGAAAGCAACAAGACAAAAGGACAAAACAAAGTGAGAACAAAGAAGATATATGTAAGACGGCAATAATGTACTGAAAACGACATCAAGGAGTGTAAAAGCCTAAAAGGTAAAAGTGGTTCAACGGAACAAAAAACAACAGTAAAATAAAAACCAGGAAGGGAAAAGTTACAGACTTACAAAATGACAATAATGTGAAAACCAAATTCAATGACAAATAGAAAACGAAAAATAATTGAAAAGACGTCAACAGACTTGAAATCATATAAATGGCTAAAACGACAATCAATGATGAACAACATAACAATCAAAAAATCGATTGAGGTGACAAACGACTATGAACGGGGAAGAGAAAAGTAAATTAATAAAGAATAAGGAAGGCCAAACGAAGCGAAAATTAAAAAACGAAATATGACATAAATGGAATGAAAAAAGAGTCATGTGTCACATGGAAATTAATAATGTGAGGAGAAGCGGCGGAAGATGAAAATAGGAATCAACAGGAAAAAAGGACACCGATGACGAAACGACAGCAAAAGGAGAACCACGATAAATTGGGAAAACGACAACTTGGCAAAACAATTTGTCATGAAAAACGACAATAAGAGGAAAAGTCGCAATAATGTGTGCAAATATGTGAACGAATATGCGGGCAGACGATACATGTACGCATTATCTTACTCAGGGAAAG
The DNA here is from genome assembly GCA_946598075.1 of Artocarpus hirsutus. Taxonomy (NCBI): domain Eukaryota; kingdom Viridiplantae; phylum Streptophyta; class Magnoliopsida; order Rosales; family Moraceae; genus Artocarpus; species Artocarpus hirsutus. Next base: position 30,959 of record CAMOHE010049783.1, on the reverse strand, counting down.
TTGATGCAATACAACTTGCCTAGAATTTTTATCTGCTATTGAAATGCATATATATATATATATATATATATATATATATATATGTATATGTATATTTAACAATAGTTCGTCCAGTTTGAATAATATTCTATGAGAAAATGTTCGCTTACAATTCATACGGTGAAAATAGCTTTTTCTTCTTCCCATGAAGAAAGTACTGAAGATAATAGAAGTGAGGAAATACTACAAAATGGTTCCCTGAACAAACAACATTTCTACGGACTATTTATTTATCAAAAAAAAAAAAAAATCTAGTGGTTATTTAACACTGAGAAAGAAAGAATTTAAAAACTTTCTTCTGTTGATCGGCCATCAATTTCCATATATGCCAAAATATAAAGAATACAATATTTCTGAACAAAGCGTATATAATCTGGTCAGGTTGTTGAAATTTCTCGCTTTCCATGGGGAAGCCTTCTTCTGCCGACTTCATGACCCATGCACAGATCCAGCAAACAAAAGCAAAACATAGTATATATGAACCAGATGACAGTAGAACAATCATATTATAAAACACGTTGCGTTGTAAAATTGGACTATAACTAAATTTTGTAACAATATGCCACTCAATTTTTAAAAGGTAACATTCGTTTTTCTAATTTATAAAATATTAAAAAATTAAATTTATAAAAAATTAAAAAATTATTGTCTTAGAATTTTTAAGAGAAATAACATGCGCCATACGGTCGTTAAACAATTTGTAAGTGTACAATTATTCCACTAGCTTCTCCTGTTGTCACATTTAAATAAAGGCAAAGATAGTTATTATTTATTATTAAGATTTTCTTTAAATTTATTGAGTATTAAAATTTAAAATCAAATTAGCATTAAATATAATAGCGTTACAAAAAGGCCTCTATGTTACCAATGCTAGTATTAATGCGTCAAATTCCATAGAAAGTCCTAACAAAATTAAGGAACCTTTTGTTAACAAATATTACGTTATGAGATAAAATAAGAAAATAAAAGGGAAAAAATGACACATAAATTTTTAAGGAGTACGAGGAACAACGGACATTGTGTGTATACTCCCTATTTTTCCTTTTAGGTTAGTTTATTGTTAGTTGACGTCTTGAGTCATTTTCAATGCTTCTTGCCATTTGACTGGTATATTTGTTCTAAAACTATATATTATTTTCTGAACTTTCTATGTGTTATGTAATTTTTTTGAAAGAATGATGAAATTAGAACACCATTTATTAGGAATAAAAATAAATAGATTAAAGTATAATAATGTTAAGTAAATAGCCTATTTAGATTAAAAAAAATTATTTTGGCATAGAATGATATAAAGAAAAATATGAAACAAAAACGAGATAATGAAAAACAAAAACAAAAAGAGAAAGAAGAAAAAAAGAGGAGGTAAAGTTAGAAATTTAAGTGTTTAAAAAGAACATATAATTCTAAAAATGTTATGTACTTAAATATTTTTGTAAGTATGCTATTTGTTTACATTAAAAATTGAAACCATGCTATTTAGTGCAAATTAATATATTATTGTATATGTTTATTTAAATTTTGTATTTGTATTTTATTATTTTCTTAATCTCCAAGACTACAGAGCAAGTTTGATTTATTTTCAAAATTTTTATTAGGCCCAACTATAATATTTTTTAATGTCTAGATTCCCAAAGTCTTCAAAGAAAAAAATTTTCAATTTACTCGTTGATCCCAATTTTGGGTCGTAATGGTTAGGGTTACTGAAGAACCCTGTAAGTGTAACCTATCTGGTCGAACAACTCGTGTAATAATTATTACACCAAGAAAAACCGGATAATCAACATAACAAGCAGGATGTCTATGCACTTATTCGTTTATGAATCTACACCATTAGAATTAATTAGGATGGTCCAAACAAAGAGTTGTTTAGAAACTACAAAAAAAAGTTGACAGATTGTAGATATACATAGATAAATAGAATATTCAAGAGGTCATATTACATAACACCAACGTGCTCGTTTATTTAAAATATAGCTAATACACCTAAAATCATTCCCTGTACATGGTAATACTATAGACAGTAAAACCAACGTATAAATATTACCATTACATGGCGATTTGAGTTTATCCAATTACATCATTATTATCTTTAGTTCCTTATCATCTTAAAGTGACACGTAAATGCTCAAGTAGTCCAACCAGTTGCCAATACTTCCTTTGAATCCAACAGCTAAGCCATTTTCAATGAGGAGATTGAAACGTGTGCCGCTTGTAACTCCATATGGTCCATAGGTTTGCATGTTAGTTTTGAATGTCAAAGAGCGTATTACTGTATACCCACCCAAAGTACTAATATACCTGCTCACTTCTACTATATACTCATTTGGGAAGTCAAGGGAAATCTGGATTTCAAATAATACACCAAAATATAAGTACACTAGAGTGTAATGAAGATGTATAAGGGAGGTATTTATCAAACAATTTAACTTAAAATGTAAAGGAATAGTTTTTGGTTAAATATCCTGAGCAGTCTAACATATATAACATTCTTTGTTTGCAAGTGTAACATATGTTTGTGTAATATTCAAGTTGTTGACATGGTAACACTTATAAATGTTCAAGAATGCTTTTTACAAAGGCGTCATAGGCTAATGGGCCAGAGAAGATATTATATAGCTTAAAACAATAAGGAAATGAATAAGAAAACTAATAAACCTTCACTGGCGTGAAGCCTGTTATAAAACTTGTATGATTTTGACCCACAAATGGCGATCCATTCAAGTCGTAAATAACTTGGAAGTCCCCAATGGCGGTCTCCTTATTATATGAAAGGTTGATTTTTCTGATTCCGGTGAATGAACAGTCATCAAAAGCCTTACCATTGGAGCTAGTGCCCACTTTGGCTCCCCATGGTCCTACTATTATATTCTGCCTCCTCCCACTTTGTTGGTTGTTTTTCCCTTCCTACAAAATATTTTCCAAGGAACAATAATATATCCTCCTCAATATATATAAAAAATTTTCTATAGTAATTAGTAAAGTTATCAAATCTCTTAGACCCGATTACCGAGGTTACAAAATGGTTTTATGTCTATATGCTACATCGAAATACAAGCTATAAAAGAAATCATCACCAAAAGTAACATACATACATGCATACACATGGGACCTCACCATCCCGTTGAGGTTAAGGAGGTATAAAAGAATTCATCACCAAAAGTAACATACATACATACATACATACATATAAGGGGCCTCACCATCCCGTTGAGGTGAAGGAGGTCTTCAGAAACCCCAACGGCGGCCTCGATTATCCCGATCGGGTTCTGGTTGATGCCATTTGGCAAAAACCACTTGCGGGTGTCAGAGAAGGAGATGGAGAAGAGGAGAGCGAGAACTGAGAGGGAGAGAAGGGAAGAGTAAGCCATCTGCACCAAACTATTGAAGACTAATTTTACGTGGATATTTGGATGTAGAGAAAATTTGTGTACGTAGCTATATATAGAGATAGAGGTGATACACTTAATTGGAATTTCGTGCTTATTTGGGGGCTATGAAAGTAATTTACGCTTTACTGTAGGAAGATAAAAAGTTAAAAATTTAATGAACACGTAAATTTTATGTAGTTTGTGTTAGTGTGGAGTGCATTATGAGCACTAATTAGGATGTTTTGTTAGTACTCTAAACACTAAGTCCACTCATATAAGTGGCCCATCCACTTTTTTTGGCTCTCAGCCAAATTGAATATGTGATGGACATATTCAACATGCAGTTTTTGACTTGAGTCCCAGGTTCACTCTGTCTATTCTAAGTGCACACAATCATGCGGGTGAGAGTTGTACTGGAAGCTCCCAAGAAGCAGTGCATCAACGAGCCTCAACTGATGGAAAGGCAGCAAGGACGGCGGCAAGCTTCGGTGGAGCATGGAAAGGCAGCGAGCTTCACGGTGGACGGCACAGCAAGTTCAATGGCGGGAAGGTAGTCGATCCATGTTTCCGAGTTTTTGTTTTTATGCTTGTGGTTATTGCATATAAAACGGCAATAATGTGAAAATCAAATTCAATATCAAATAGAAAACGAAAAATAATTGAAAAGACGTCAACAGACTTCAAATCATATAAATTGTTAAAACGACAATCAATGGTGAACAACATAACAATTAAAAAATTGAGAAAATTTCAATTTAGTACTTTATGTTATATTGAAATATGTGTTTGGTACTTTATGTTTAAGAATTTTTTATATCGATACCTCGACTTTTTAGAAAATCTTTTTAAATACATAGAGGCGTTTTTTAGACAAAAAACGCATATTTAGTACCCAAAAAATTCTTTGCTTACTTAAAAAATATTTTTTAAAAAGTCAAGGTATTAATATAAAATATTCCAAAACATAGAATACCGAAAGCATATTTCGATATAACACAAGATATTAAGCTGAAATCTTTCCTAAAAAATTGATTAAGGTGACAAACGGCTGTGAACGGGGAAGAGAAAGGTAAATTAATGAAGAACAAGGAAGACCAAAGGAAGCGAAAATTAAAAACGAAATATGACATAAATGGAATGAAAAATGAGTCATGTGTCACATGGAAATTAATAATGTGAAGAGAAGAGAGGAAGATGAAAATAAGAATTAACAGGAAAAAAAGAACACCGATAACGAAAAGACAGCAAAAGCAGAACCACGATAAATTGGGAAAACGACAACTTGGGAAACAAAATTATTTTGAAAAACGACAATAAGAGGAGAAGTCGCAGTAAGGTACGCAAATATGCAAACAAATATTGGGGGCAGACGATACATGTACGCATTATCTTACTCAGAGAAAGTCGATGCAATACAACTTGCCTAGAGTTTTTATCTGCTATTGATATGCATATGTGTGTGTATTTAACAATAGCTCGTCCCAGTTTCAGTAATATTCTATGAGAAAATGTTCACTTACTATTCATGAGGTGAAAGTAGCTTTTTCTTCTTTCCATGAAGAAAGTACTGAAGATAAAAGAAGCGAGGAAATACTTCAAAATGGTTCCGTGAACAAGCAACATTTCTACAGACTATTTATTTATCAAAAAATAAAAATAAAAATTCTAGTAGTTATTTAACACTGAGAAAGAAAGAATTTAAAAACTTTCTTCTGATGATCGGCCATCAATTTCCATATATGCCGAAATATAAAGAATACAATATTTTTGAACAAAGCGTATATAATCTGATCAGATTGTTGAAATTTCTCGCTTTCCGTGGGGGAGCCTTCTTCTGCCGACTTCATGAACCATGCATAGACCCTGCAGACAAAAGCAAAACATGACATATACGAACCAGATGACAGTAGAACAATCATATTATAAAACATGTTGCGTTGTAAAATTGGACTATAGCTAAATTTTGTAACAATATGCCACTCAATTTTTAAAAGGTAACATTCTTTTCCTAATTTATAGAATATTTAAAAAAAAAAATCATTGTCTTAGGTTTTTTAAGAGAAATAACATGCGCCATACGAATGGGGTTGTTGAACAATTTATTAGTGTACAATTACTGTACTAGCTTCTCCGGCAGTCGCATAGAAATAAAGGCAAAGGTAGTTATTATTTATTATTAAGTACAACTCTTTTAAAATTAAATTAGCTTTAAACATAATAGAGTTACAAAATGCCTCTATGTTATATACCAATGCTAATATTTATGTGTCAAATTCCATTAAAAGTTCTAAAAAAAATTAAGGAACCTTTTGTTAACAAATATTACGTTATGAAATTAAATAAGAAAATAAAAAGGAAAAGATGACACATAAATTTTTAACGTAGTTCAACATTGTGTCTAAATCCATAGACTATGACAAAAGGAAAAATGTTCACTAGTAACAAGCATTATAAATAAGCTCCATATAAACTCAAATTACAATCACAGAAAGAAATATACTTAACACTTAACCAAAAAGATTTCCTAATATCAAAATATACAAATAAAGTTTCAGATATTATTTTAAAAAAAATCTCTAATAAGAGGGTACATTGCTACAAGGACCGAAGTTTGAGAGTATTTTTTTTTTAATAAAACACAATTGGGATTTTAATTTGAGAAGAATGTATAAAGTACTTAGCATAAACAGTAACCCAAAGTTAATTGTGTAAATGAATCAAGCGTTGACAGTTTCACACTTGACATTTAATTATAATGAAAATCGAATAAAATCTAATGAAAATAATATATAAATAAGACTAAGATTGTGCAAAGTAGTGAGTAAAAAAAAAAAAGGCGTACCGAAGATGGAGGAAAGAGATCGGAGACACAAATGCAGAACTGAGGGGCATTTAATAATAATCAGCGTATGTAACCTTCATTGATGTGGGCAACTTTAGGCCAATCTTCCCCTCCTTCCTGACATCGATGGTTTAGCAGAGGACATCCGTTGATTGACAAACGAGAAAGAGGAGGAGGCAGCCCTTCTTCTGGCAAGCACTGCAGGATACTTTTGCAGCTATAAATACACAAGTGGACAAGAGATGTTAGTTGTTGATTAAGAGCTTCAAGGTTGCCACAATTCTGAGTGTAAATTTCCCCAAGGCTGGTTGGAAGCAGCCCCTCTTGATCAGGAAACGATGTCCCCTCCCTTCCCATTCGGAGACGTTTAAGAATTCTGAAGAGGACAGTCCTTGCAGATTCCAGTTCATGCAGGTCTCGAAAAGCTTTTTGTTTTCCATAGCCAAACTTTCTTTTGTTTTGATTCTGATCCCCGTTCCAGAAGTGACTCCAAAGCTGGACAATCAAACGCAAACACGGAGACTAGAGACGAAAAGGCAATGGCAGTCTGTTGACAGTTTTTAATATATAGATGTTCCAAGGATGGAAGATAACCAGGTAAGGCAACAATAAGCTTTGAACAACTTTCCAAACTAAAATCAATAAGACGAGGGAATATTGTGCCTTGCGGCTTCTCGGATAGTAGCTTCACTAAATGACCATTCCTTCCACTCAAGCATGTTTCTGAAGCTTAACGACTCTACAGACATGAATGAAGGAGTACCACTGCAATGAAACTCATCACCTACTGAGTCCACACTCTCTAATCCATCAATTGTAAGATCTTTGAGAGAGGGTAGTTGCCCAAGTGGCGGTAAAAACCAACAATTCTTACAGTTTCTTAGGCAGGTTTTTACTCTATTACAATATGAATTAGGCCCTACCCAATCCGAGAATATTGTACCTCTGTAAAACTCGATTTCGAGGCCCCTCAAGTTTGCACGAGGTTGACGTGCATCAAGTACTTTTCTTCCTTTTTGTGAACTCTCAGCATCAGCATTCCATCATAGACTTTGTTCCATAAGGTACTTCTTATCCTTCAAATTAGCCTCCAAAGCCTCCATTGCGTTGACAACATTTTCAATCCCCGAAACTCAAGCTTTCCAAGAAAATGTTGAACGTCTTTTAAACCATCAGTTTTTAGCCCACTATGATCGTCTACCAAAACCACTTTTGATAAAGTTTGCAAGCCTTTCATGCTACTGATTGGCAGTGGCATCTCCTTTAAGGGATCATCCTCAACATCTAGATGTCGTAAATTGATTAAGCTTCGCATCTTCCTTGGCAGTTGAGTAAGATAACGACAAGAGCTCAACAACAAGGACTTCAAATTGTGTAAACTACAAATTGAATTAGGTAACTTTTGGATCTCCGTATGAGATAAGACTAAGTACCTTAAATGTTTCAAATTGCTGATTGAATCTGGCAACTTTTTCATTGAAGATTGACTTAGGGAAATAACTCTCAAGCATCTTCCCCTGATTAACAATAAATCATATGGCATTGCATGGTATTCAAAAGATGGAATGTCAATCCACAACGGTTATACGAGAAAGGTACGCAAACTCTTCGCTTCATATAAACCATCCAGTTTATTAAAGCCACGAGTACCTTTCTGATACGGCAAATGGCGAGTCTTGCTTGTAAGCTTACATGAATCACTACCATCATCCAGCCTAAAACAAAATTTACCAGATTCAAACATAGCTAAATCATGCACGAGGTCATGCATAAGGAAAACAGTTCATCTTCGTCATTTGATAGTTGGAACAATGAGCCTGACAAAAAGACCTTGCAAGAACTCCTCTCCAAGATCCTCCATTCTCTTGGCTTGTTTGTGAGTTTGTAAAAGACCTTCTGCCGTCCACAAGAGGATTATCTTTTCTTTGTTGAATCTATGATCCTTGGTAAATATTGAGCAATAACCAAAACATCCCTTTAGATGTGTTGGTAGATGACGGTAGCTCAACTATAAAGCAGGAATAGTGCTTCCCTCCTTTTTGGACATCTCCCAAACATCGCTTTTTCGTATGTTCTCCCATTTTTTTGGATTCCCCTCCGAGCGCTGTAAACCCCCTAGAGATTTGATCGCTAAAGGAAGGCCTTGCACTTGTTCACAATTTCTCGAATAATTGCTTGCAGATCTTGGTGCGCATTTGGGTCAACATTGTCTCCAAAAGCATGTTTTGCGAATAATTGCCAACCATATTCATTGGACTAATCTGAAAGGTGATGAGTGGGACCAACAACCATAACTGATGCAACATAGTCACTTCCCGTAGTCACAATGATCATGCTTCCATCTCCTCCAGACTCGAAAGAGCTCTTCAAAGTCCCAAAGATGATAATTTTCATTCCGAAGGTCGTCATGAACAAATAGAAATTTCTTCCCCCTCAAAGCTTCCTTCAATCGCCGTCGAAGTTAAAACAGGTCCTCAACATCACATTTTCCCGAGGTGACCCTCTCTCAAAGATTACCTTTGTTATTTTAAAAACACCAAATTCCTCTTATATGGTAACCCATGTTTTGAGCTCAAATTCATCTTATATAGTAACCCACCCAACTATTGGGATGACTGATATCTTATTGCCACCTACATCATCTGATAGCAACAGATTGACAATCTTATCTTTATCATCATTCCTTCCATAAACACTAGATTCTTCTACTGAAGGTGCACAAGGCCTTTGAGAAGGTTTGCTTTGAATACCTTCTTTTAGGCCAAGGACATCCTTTTGATCTAGAAGAATCTTTAGTCTCCGAAGGATCTCTGTCGCCTCGCACTTCACAGTGTTATCAAATGCAGAGAAGAACTTAGCAAATTTCTTAAATACTTTGCTCGTGCCGCTGCTAGGACTTTTATCTTCCAGCTTGCATCGCAAAGCTTCATATTCGATCGCATCCACCAAGTCATCAGCATCATAAATCACTTCTTGAAGCTTGTCAAGCCACTTTCTCACCTCCTCGTCTCTGATCTGCTTCTCCTCAGCGTCGTTAAGCAGTGAATTAGCTGAAAACAACAAAGCGCTCAAACTTTATACGTTTTAGAAATGTGTATTTCAAACTTTCTCAAAGCGGTAAAATTAAAATACACTACCACAGAAACGATATTTATCAAATTGATACAAATCACAAGGATTAATAGAAGAGTTTTCGGCATGGCCATTCGAAAAAATCAGCTTAAGGTTCTGAGCCTATTTTGGGAAAGTACGTCAAAACCCTGCCTTCGAGAAAGCAATTTGCCAATTCGGATAAGCAAAAGCGCTAGTATCAGTTATTGCGTCGTGAGTTAAAACTTAAAACCTCCAATAGCGCCCAAATCAAAGCAAATTTCAAACATGTCACAAAAGGCTAAATTATTATTATTATATGTCTGTATGTATTTTGTTTCTTTTTTTTCTAAAATGCTTTTACTATTTTCAGCACAAATGCACTATTCACCACGTGATAAATGCTTCCACCCAAAATATGCTTTAGGGAGTTATATACGAGCAAAATAATCGCAGCGAAAGAATGATTAATATAAACGTTAAACCATCAGAAATGAATAAAAGGCACAATAAAAACGATGGAAAGACGCAAAAACAGCAGGCAATATTAAAACGACAACATAAATGCTAAACAAAGCAACTGGAAGACGACAAAATGCGGAAACGACAATCGCCATGCCAGCGACGACCAACATATAAAAAAATAAAAATAAAAAAAGACAACTTATTCATCATGATCCACCAGTTGAACGGCTTGAAAAAGGCGAACTCGAAGTGAAAATGACAGCGAAGTAAGAGAAGAAAGAAATCGACGAACGTGGAAAAAAAAAACCACAAAAATTAACAACAATAAACACATAAACGACAGCCAAACGAAAAGATGCTAAATTTTGCGAACGAGAATCACCATCACATTGACAACATAAGTGTACGTCAACTATGGGCCGTAAGTATAATAATAACTACAAAAAAAGAGAGAGAGATCTAAAACGACAGCCAAAAGACAAACAAAAAAAAAAAAAAAACACGTTAAGTAAGCAATAAAATGGCAAAAACGTTTGAACGCAAGCAATCAACAGGCATAAATGTAAGCAAAAAAAAAAAAAAAAAAAAGTCAAGTAAACAATAAAATGAAAAAAAAAGTGTTCTAATTCAAATGATAAAAAACCAATAAGGTTAAATCACACTAACACTTAATATATTTTATCCAAATTACAGTGACACCCGCCATGTCAAAACTAATCACACTAACACCTATTGACTTTTCAAAAAATTATAAAAGGATCCCCTCTGTTGGTTGATCTTGATTTGACCGTTAGTTTTGTTTAAAATGCCAAAAGTATCCTTGTATCCAACCAAAAACTTTTTTCAATTATTTATGGTATTAGAAATGGTCCTTTTGTCCTTACTTAATATAAACAAAGAGTTTAATTAGTTTTTACAAACTTAAAACAATAAATTTTACTCTAATAATAGATAAAAATGTTTTTTCTTTTACTTTTTTATTCAAAAATCTATTTTTCATTGTAATATTATTGAACGATTTATATTTGTAACATATGAAAATGCTATAAATATTCTCCATCTACTAAAATAGCATAAAATATAAAATCATTTCTCACAAAAACTAACATTATATCGTCTAACTAAATTCTTTATTTTTCATAAAATTTAAAAATTATAAGAAAAATAAAAAACAAAAAAAATACATTTTTAAAAAATAAAAAAAATAGATATAAAATTTTAAAAGCTTAAAATTATAAAAGCAACAAAAACACACTAAAAAACTTATTTTAGTCACCCTCCCCCTCTCTTCCTCTCTCTTTCTCTGGATCTAGGAAGCCACCAATGAGGGGGGCCACAATGCGGTGGGGAGGGCAATCGAAAAAGGGTGCAATGGCTTGTTGGGGGGGTCGGTGATGGAGGTCGGAGAGGGAGAAAGGGGTGTGATTTGGAAGTGGATGAGGGGGTGGGTTGGGCTGGGTCTTGGGCAGTACGCGACAATGTGGGAGACGTGGGTGGCAACAGGGTGGGTTGAGTTGGGGCCTGAGGTGGTAGGCGACAGCATGGAAAATACTAGATGGGGGCGGGCGATGGCCGTTTGCAACTAGGTGGGATGAATGGTTGACAGGGAGGAGGGGGGGGCACAAACATGGTTGTTACGGAGTGAGTGACGGTGTGAACGGACACGGCGACAGTGTGAGTGGACATGGTTGTTTGAGGCCTTGTTTGTTTGGACCTCTAATAAGAATTTAGGGATTTTTAATTAATAGTTAGAATCTATTTTTATAGATCTATGGTTGAGATTAAACATGGTATTTTGGGGTCCGTTTGGTAAAGAAATTCGAATTAGTGATTTGATTTGAGTAAGTATGATTTAAATTAAGATTTGAGTTAGTGATTTGAATTGTTATATGAATTTACATTTGGATGTACATTTAAGTTTTAATTTGAGTATAGAATAAAATTGAAATTTGTCTTTGGAGAAGAAGTGAAAGTAGTTTTTGATTTATCAACAAATCTAATAAAATTTTAATAATAATGATCCTAAAAAATATGCAATATGGATCTTAATTTATTCCTCTCTACACTAGAAACACAATAAAAAAAGAATCATCTCAATTGAGTAACAAATGAAGAAGTTATGATTTTTTTTCCTCAAATATAGGAGAGAGAATTTTAGTTTTTACTGTAGCAAAGATATCCGAGCATCAAAAGTTTAGGAGGGAGTCAGAACCTTGAAAACTTGGATTCTTAATACTCAAAGGATTTAGATTTTAGGTGAAACAAACATAAATTCAAAGGATTCTTAATACTTGAATTCAAATTTGAGTCCAAAGAATCTAAAAAATACTAGAAACAAACGGCCCCTTGGTCATTTCAAACAAAAAGTTAATAGAGTTAAGTGCAAAGAGTGTCAATGTGATTAGTTTTTTTTCAGAGGTGTCACCATAATTTGAGTAAAACATAAGGGTGGCACTGTGATCTTCATCATAATAAACTTTTCTCTTATTCAAAGTTTCAAACATGTTACATATACTCAATACAAGCTCTTAACTAAGACAATTTATATGATAGAAAAAAAGAAAGGACAACATAATTCTCTTAGATGATTCCATTCCATTATCCATACACGTAAACTAATGATTATTTATTCGACACAAGATGCACGTAAAATACCCAACTGTTCAATTAGCTGACGTTCTTCAACTCCTTATTTATTTGTTCTTCTTCTTCTCTTCTTCTTCCTTCACTTGACTAAATTTCTCCATCCCAAAACTCTTCAGCAGTCTTGTACGGGCCTAACTCTGAGATGAAAATAGATGCAGAATTCCCTTTTTGTTGTGGAATTTCGTTTATCTTCTTCATATCTTCCGAGTTTAGTTTCCAATCAAATATGTCCATATTTTGTTTCATCCTATCCGGGTTAAAGCTTTTCGGAACGAAACTTACTCCTTGCTCATAAAGCCACCGAAGACAAATCTTCACGCACAAAAAAAAAAGTAAAAATTTTAAAGTATATGAGGAAGTCAATTCTATATCTTTTTTCAAGAATTTATTTTGACTCTTAATATAAAAGGAGCTAATTAAGTATGGATTAAGTCTACCTGAGCATGAGTTTTTTCGTTTGCATTAGCAATTTCTTGGAGCACCTTATTGTTTGCGACTCTTTTTGTTAAAAAAGTTAAAAAGAGGAGGGCTTTTTTAATAAAGGATGTCCATAAAAGGGCATTCCATATATTTTTCTCTAATCAATCTTGAACAAATTGAGGGCCTGTTTGATAGACATATTCGAATTGTGTTGATTTAAAATAATTTGATTTGAGTTGTGTGTTTCGAATTATGTAATTTGAATTGCAATCTGATTTATGTTTGGATGTGAAGCTAAAGTGTTAATCTGAATAAGGAATGAAATTGAAATTTGTGTTTGGATTGATATATAGTAAAAAAAAAATTGATTTACTAACAAATCTAACAAATGTTAATGTTTATGACATATTTAAATATGCAATAATCTTGATTTATTCCTCGCCTTATTAAGAACACAATAAAAAAAGAATCATCTCAATTGAATATAAAACGAATAAGTTAGATATTTTTTAAAAAATATATATATAAGAGAGAGAAAAAAGAAATCTTAGGCGGCTTTCATTGTAGAAGACTAGTCCAAATTCTAAGATATAAGGGAGGAGAACTTAAAAAAGAGCTATTAATTAGATTTGAAATACTCAAGTGGGTTTCCAATTTTACCCTTACGAAACACGTATTTGGCTATTCTCAATACACCATGTCCAAGATTTGAATCTCACAAACGGCCTCTCAGAGTGTTATAAGAAAGTATAAACAATATCATAACAACAAATAAAAAATATTACAAATTGATGAGGGTAAACGGATATTATATATGAATAATATATGCACACATGTCATAACTAGTCTTAGTTTTGAAACTTATCAGGGACTAGTAATTAACTAATACAACTTGCCCCTAAAACAAAAATAATTTCAATTTGCATTTGATTCCTTCCTCTTTAATTTGACTAGATCTTATCGATTTATTTTTTTTAGTTTTATTGTTCAACCAGAGTTCTTATCTACCACACAAGCAGCAAATCACTAACTACCCCGTTTGCCAAAAGACAATCATATCCCTAGAAAATGCAAGTCATTACTACATTACCTGCTCTACATATGCCTATAAAACCACAACGGTCTATCCATACATTCATCACTGGTGCAATACATAACTTGATCCTCAGATTGAGAAAACTAGGGATATTCCTCACTGAAATAATGGCCAACATTCCAAGGTTAAAGCTGGGCTCCTCCAACTTTACAACCCCCGCTTTAGGCTTTGGAACAGCCTCACATCCACCTCCGAGTCCAAAATCACAAAAGAGGCTATCGTTAACGCGATCAAGCTAGGGTACAGACACTTTGATACCGCAGCTATCTATAAGATAGAGACGCCACTTGGTGAAGCAATATCCGAAGCTCTTTCCCTTGGACTCATCGCATCAAGAAGCGAGCTTTTCATCACTTCGAAGCTTTGGTGCACCGACGCTCACCACGACCGAGTCTTGCCTGCCCTAAAGAATACTCTAAAGTAAAAAAAAATTCAAATTACTACACAAGAATTTAAGCACAATATTAATATTCAATTTCTCCCTATATTAGTATAAAAACACTCTTTCGTAGTAACACATGTTATATGTAATAATATTCTCCTGTGTCTAATTACATGCAGGAATCTTGGAACAGACTGTCTTGATCTGTATCTTATTCACTGGCCAATGGCAATGACGCCAGAAGCAACTTTTCCCATTAAGAAGGATGACCTTCTTCTTATGGACTTTAAGTCTGTTTGGGCAAGCATGGAAGAGTGTCAGCGACTAGGCCTCACAAAATCTATTGGTGTTAGTAATTTCTCTTGCAAACAGCTTGAGACTCTACTTGACACAGCAAAAATTCCTCCAGCAATTGTTCAGGTAGTTTTCATCAAACGTGTCTTCAAGCCCAGTGTTTTTTCTCTCGAGTTTATTTAGTGGGATTTTATATTTAAAATAAAAATTGACTCTTTGCCGTATAATAAACTTGATTTTGAAGGTTGAGATGAACCCAATTTGGCAGCAGAAAAAATTAAGAGAATTCTGCAAGAGAAAAGGAATATCAGTTGAGGCATATTCTCCTTTAGGGGGTGCTAGCAAAGGACCATCTTGGGTAACAAATAGAGTCGCAAACAATAAGGTGCTCCAAGAAATTGGCTTTTACCTTTTTATTAGCAAATTATACTGTTTCTTTGACTAGCTCATTAATTCAGTTGATTTCTAGAATGCCAAATTAATTTTTTTACTCCGTATTCTTTAAACATGACAGTCGTGTTGAGCATCGGTGCACCAAAGCTTCGAAGTGATGAAAAGTTCGCTTCTTGATGCGATGAGTCCAAGGGAAAGAGCTTCGGATATTGCTTCACCAAGTGGCGCGGCTTCTGTGTCTAATAAATAGCTATGGTATCAAAGTGTCTGTACCCTAGCTTGATTGCATCAAGGATAGCCTCTTTTGTGATTTCTGGACTCGGAGGTGGATGTGAGGCTGTTCCAAAGCCTAAAGCGAGGTTTGTAAAGTTGGAGGAGCCCAGCTTTAACCTTGGAATGTTGGCCATTATTTCAGTGAGGATGATAAGTTAGTTTTAGGCTAATTAATTAGATGATTCTCACTTAATATTTTTGTTAGTTTTGAGCAATTTATAAGAATTTAATAATGTTTTATGTTCTTTTATAGGTTTTGAAAGAAAATGATGCATAATGGCAAAGCGGGAGGAAAAGTAGACTGAAAAATAAGCAAAAGTAGACTCGGGATGAAATGGAACCTAGACGCCAACTATTGGGCGCCTAGGCTCTACTACAGATAAAGTTTCACACAGAAAACCTAAGTGCATAGCGCCTAGGCGCCACAATTAATGACCAGCTACTTTGAAGCCTAGGCACTATAGAGAGGGTGCCTAGGCACCAGTTTGAGAAAAAATCCACAGGCTTATGTAGCGTCTAGGCGCTACAATCTTAGCGCCTAGGCATCATTATGATCCCAATTCAAATTTCAGTGTAATTTTGTTCTAAAATTGCCCTTTCAAACCCTAGCCTATAAATAGAACATTATGAAAGGTTGGAGTATGAATTTTAACAGAGAGAAACTGCAAAAAAGAAGAGAGGATCTGCAGAGAGGATTCACTACTTTGGATAAGAAAAACGGTGCAATCCAAAGATAAAATCCATCTTCACATCCAAACATACAGTTCTTTTCTTCAACTCCTCATGTTTAAGACATTATTTAGGATGACTTGTAATTTCATTATGAATTAATTTTCTCTATTCTAAGGCTACGATGTAGCTGGATTATGAATATTCATTTTTATTTAATTTAATTAAATTCGATGTTTATTCATTATCTATGCTGAGTATTTAACCTAATCTTAATGCTTGTAAAAGTTTGCGCATCTTTTGCATGATTTGTGATTTAATTTGAGGCTAAGAAGCGATAATTAAATTAGACCATGATTGAATGCCATGAGATCATCATAGGATAGAGATATCTATGAAACTTGTGTAACACTGTGAATTTCTTGTTCTTAATGAATTTTGATAAGTTTAAAGTTTTCACAGAGATGTAAGAAATTTGCTAACTATGATAAATTATTAATGCTTGAGAAAGATTAATGATTCTCTAAGAGAAATTCGTTATCGACATAGGAGTAAATATCAATTGATTAAATTAAATAAATTAGATAAAATTAATCCGGTGAGTTAGAAACCCTGGAAATCTTAATATATTAAATTCTTATATGTTAAAGTTACAATTTATCAATTTTCGTTAATTTAGTTTGTCTTATTTTTACCATTTTATCATTCCATTGTTTTCTATATTTCAGTTGTTCAAATAGAATTAGAGTTAGAGTAATTTGGTACTTAGTGACAATTAGTCTTCGAGGGAACGATCTCTATTCTCACTTTATTACTTGTTAACGATACGTGCACTTGCGATAGAAAATCCACAATAGAGGAATATCCTTAGTTTTCTCAATTTAAGGATCAAGTTATCTATTGCACCAGTGATGAATGTATGAATAGACCGTTGTGGTTTTATAGGCATATGTAGAGCAGGTAATGTAGTAATGACTTGCATTTTCTAGGGATATGATTGTCTTTTGGCAAACGGGGTTGTTAGTGATTTGCTGTTTGTGTGGTAGATAAGAACTCTAGTTGAACAATAAAACTAAAAAAAATAAATCGATAAGATCTAGTCAGATTAAAGAGGACGGAATCAAATGCAAATTGAAATTATTTTTGTTTTAGGGGCAAGTTGTATTAGTTAATTAGTATTCCTTGATAAGTTTCAAAACTAAGACGAGTTATGACATGTGTGCATATATTATTCATGTATAATATCCGGTTACCCTCATCAATTTGTAATATTTTTTATTTATTATTATGATATTGTTTATACTTTCTTATAACAGAGGCTGTTTGTGAGATTCAAATCTTGGACATGGTGTATTGAGAATAGCCAAATACGTGTTTCGTAAGGGTAAACTTGGAAAACCACTTGAGCATTTCAAATCTAATTAATAGTTCTTTTTTAAGTTCTCCTCCCTTATATTCTTAGAATTTGGACTAGTCTTCTACAATGAAAGCTGCCTAAGATTTCTTTTTTCTCTCTTTTATATTTTTTTTTAGAAAAAAAAATATCTCACTATTTGTTTTATATCCGATTGAGATGATTCTTTTTTCATTGTGTTCATAATAAGGAGAGGAATAAACCAAGATTGTTGCATATTTAAATATGTCATAAACATTAACATTTTGTTAGATTTTGTTAGTAAATCAAAAAAAAAAATTTACTTATTAATCCAAACATAAATTTCAATTTTATTCCTTATTCAGATTAACACTTTAACTTCGCATTCAAACATTAATCAAATAGCAATTGAAATCACATAATTCGAAACACATAACTCAAATTAAATCATTCTAAATCAATACAATTCGAATATGTCTATCAAATAGGCGCTCAATTTGTTCAAGATTGATTAGACAAAACCACATAAAATGCCCTTTTATGGACGTCCTTTATTAAAAATGCCCTCCTCTTTTTAACTTTTTAAAACCACCCCTTTTTTATTTTATTTTTTAAAATATTAATTATACATTTACTATTTTACCCATTATATTTCAATCTCAAAAATTAAAAACCTTAATTCTCTCTTTATTCCCTCGTGAGACAGTGAGAAGGGAGAGTAATTTGGACTTTTAATAAATTTTTAATTTCTAATAAAGGAGCAATTTTAATAAATGATGTGTTAGAGAATAGTTTTAATAAGTTGGGATATTTAGGAAGCATTTTTATAAGTTGCTCTTAAGAATATCATTCAATATTATAAGTATTTGACTATATTTATTAAGTATTACACTAAAACAAATTGAGTGTCACATAAATATACAAACGATGTTACCACGACATATAAAAATATAAAAGTCTGACCAGAGACTTTTTCTATATATGTGTGTATGTGCTTATATACATAAAATGACATTCAAAGAGTAGACTTAAGGCGCATTTTGTTGCATGGGCATCTTGACTTGACTTCTTTTCTTCGACGCTTCATTGGCAAGGTTTTCTACATGCTGTGGGGGCACTGGTTTTAAGGCGCGTACCACGTAATTAGTTAGTGATATACAGATCATGAGTCATTAACATATTAATGATAGTTTTCTTAACAACTGCTGTATTTCTGGCACTAAAATTTGGTTGGAAACAATCATGTAAAAAGTTTTAACGTATAAACCAGTTATAGACAATGAATAGGTATGTATCCACGATAATCTACTTGGTAGCACAGGAGAGAATCTATATGTATTAACTAAATTTGAAATTTTGAAAATAAGAGAAACTTTTTTTATTTTGAAATGTTTTGATATATAAGATAAATCCATTATTTTAATTTGTTACATGTTTAGTTACGGAATTGATTTTAGTAGATTTACAAGGAGAGAATAGGTCAAATGGATGGATATTGAAAAGGATTAGAAAATATATGGAGCACGTAGAGTGTTGATGATTATGAATTCTTCATGGTAAGATTAGGAACAAGGAAGAGTTGAAAGGATGAGGGATAAATATTTATCTAATTATTTAAAGTTGTAAATTCAGAATTTAATCCTAAGACATATTAAGTTCAAATCTCCATCTACTTAATTATCCTTGGAAAAAAAAAAGTTCTAAAGAAAACTAGGAGGGAAAAAAAAGAACCGCACACCATAATAATTTAAGGGCTTTTAAATGGTATAATATATGACTTCATCTATATCTAAAACTAATTTATCTCTATACTATATTAAAAAGGCCAAGGGCAATAGCCCATTTGGCTGACATGTATGTCCATTTTCACCTTTTTAACTTTTAACCTTTTTGTTTTCTTCTCTTTTTTAGATTTTTTTTCTTTTATTATTTTTCAACCTTTTTTCCCTTCTCTCATTTTTTTTTTTCTTTTATTATTCCTTTTCTTGTCTTTTGTTACCTTTTGTTCGTCCTCTCCCCTTTTTCCTTTACATTTTCGGTGTTTTAGATTTTCGACCTCCTTTTTCCTTTACATTTTGGGTGTTTTAGATTTTTGTATTAAAAATTTTAAAAGAAATTACAGATCTCCGTATAGAAAAGACTATAATAAAAAAAATGACAATTATCCTAAAAACAAGAACAATTGAAAACTACGTCAAGTTAACAACACCACATTAAAACGACAATACAATGCAAACAATTACAAAATGAAAAACACACGGATGCGGTTAGGTTTCATAGTATGATCTGATGCAATGTATTAATTTCTGTATCATATTATATTATTATTGAGTGAATTAAAACAAGAACATCTAATTATTTTGTTTAATTGACTTCAAAATATAGGAATTGTTATTCTAATAAGATTGGTTAGAATTTCAACAATTAATTGATCAAATTGTTTTTACCATATATTACGGCAGCAATGTAAATTTAATTTTATAATTGCTATTTTTTTAATTAGCTTCTCAAATTGTGATCTTTTTACAACGTCTTTCTCGCCCCACTCCTAATTAATACAAGGTCAAAAAACTAAAATATATTAGTTAATATGTGATGTGGCGGAACTAGGAAAAACAGATTTTAGCAGCTGGGGATTCAAAAATTCACTAAAAGAAAACCTTACAAGGAGAAAATCCCCAAATTGGAGAGAAAACACTCGATATCAATAATCTAGTCTCTAATACAATAGCTAACGGATAACCCGGTTACAAAACGATAACAAAATACAGACTAAAAGTCTAAAACAAATAATGATAAATCTATGCTACATGGAAAAAGAGGAAATGTGCAATTTCCCCTTATGCTGACACGTGTTCCAAGTATAAAAGAGACGACAGTTCATCTCCATTGATCGATGCATGGCGAAAACAAATCGTTTTTTTTTTTCCAGCTTTCTTCATCTCTCTCTCACTCAATAAAAAGGTTAATGCCTCTCCCCTGTCTTTAAAATGTAACCTCTAAATAATTTACTGTCTAACTTTCTTATTATTTTTTTCGTAATCTAATAAACTTTTTTTTTCACTAAATAGAACTATTACGATAATAGTAAATGAAAAAACTAAATTTCAGAGGAAATTGTATAGTTTGGTAGGGAGAACGGTTGGAACTATTTTTATTACTTCAACCATTTTTTAGTTTAAATTTTATGAGAAAAAATACTATAACAAAAGTAGTTGAAACGGTAAAAAAAAAAAAGTTTAGAACTGTTTTTGCCAAAAAGGTACTAAACATTTATATAAAAAATGCAAAATAATACACGCACAAAGTGTATGCTTGTAACTAGTTAATTCTAATAATTAAAAAAAAAAGGTAGAACACAAGTACTTATAGCTAAATTCTCTAACATGTATATGCTTCTCGAAAGAAGTTAATTCAAAACATTTTTCTTTTTCTTATATTATTATCTCTCTCTCCGTTTTCTGTCTTTGCTTTTTTTTCTCGCACTCTCTTTATAGTTTTCTCCTTATCATTCTCTCGATACATTTTCATGCTCCGATCAATCTTTGTCCTTGTTTTCATTCTAAATTTTCTTAATCTCCAGTCTCTTTATATGTAAATCATTTTTACTTTTTTTCATTCTCTATCTTCTCATTATTACATTTTCTTGGTCCTCAATTTTTTTGGTATTTGTTTCTTTTCCTAAATTTGATTTCTTGATCAACAATTACTCTTACATTTTTTTCTTTTATATTTTTTTTTCAATATTTTTTTTCATTTCTTATCGCCTAATCCGTTCATCGATCATTTCTCTCTTCTCATTATCTCTAATGCTCCTTATTTCTTGTCTCTATTCTCTCTGCACAATTTTGCCTCACTTATTATTTCAATTTGATTTCTCTCTCTTATTTTCTTTCAATTATCAAATTAACAAAATTAAAATTAAGATTAAATTTTCTAAAGCTAAAAAATTAACGATGCAAGAGAAATAAGAATGATTTGGTTCAGTAATTGTAATGAGAGGGGGAAAAAAGAAGAAAACTAAAAAGAAAATTAGGAGGGACATTCGCATGCAAAACTTGTAGTAAGCTGTTTAAAAGGTAAATAAGAAATTGCAAATTATTTGCATAATCTAATTAGTTTGCAGTTTGTACTAAACTGTAACATCGTCCAGAGAAAGATTACAACCCTCGAGCATACTTCTAATAAATGTTGGCATGAGCATCGTTTAACTATTCTCTAACAATGATATTGGCCTCAAAATTTGTGTTTTTTCAGGATTTCTTATCAATTGTTAATTCCAAGAAACATCATATACTGTTATGTTACGAGCCATTATATTCTTTATTAATTTCTATTAAGTCTGCAATCCACATAATTATTAAAAATAATTTTGTGGAACGATTCAAAAAAGACCGTGGGCAATAACTGTTGTGTAAGATTCATAAAAAATGCCCCATGATCTCTTGACAATCCACATTTCATGACGGTTGGAAACTATTAATTGTTCCATGACAGCCGATTACATGATATTTTTTAACCATTATGTAAACTTTTAACAATGGTTCCCGTCATGGGTTATACAATTTTTACCACTAATATAGGTTCTTATCAGAATGTACCAAGTATAAGAAAAGGTATGATAGTTTAACATATTAATATAAGAGTACAAGGACTTAATGACCTATAAACCAAGCCCAACTAGCAAGTTTATGAACCACTCTATTACATGTAGGCACCCAATTATTAAAAGAGAAAACACCAGATCAGGAAACAAATATATGATCCAAAAATCCACAAATTTCAAGCATTAATAGGAGAATTTTTTTTAAAATATTCTTTTAAGACTAAGAGAGCATTAGGAGAAGATTTTTATACATGGCCATCCAACAAAACCAGCTCATGGTTTGATTCCATTATAGGCAAGTACCTAAACCCCTGCCTTTGAAAAAGCAATTTCGCAATACGGATTACCAACAACTTCAGCATCTCTGTTATTGTTGTTTTTTTTTTTTTTTTTCTCCTCTAAAATGCTTTGACTATTTTTCCTCACGAGTGCACAATTATTTAGAGAGTTGTTTCCAACAAAAAAAGCTTTAGAGAGCTGTGAACAATAATTAACACAAACCATGGAAAGTCATTGAAAGGCACAACAAAAAGGGTTATAAAACGAAAAAAAAAAAGAAGAGAAGGCAATATTCAAACGACGACAGAAATCATAGACAAAAGCAACGCAAATGTCATAGCTATTGGAAGACGACAAGTGGAAACGACACTAGGCGGTGCAAATCACAATCGGCGTTAAAAGAAACAATTTATTCTTCACGACTCACCTTTCAACAGCGAAAAAGGCGACTTACAAGAAGAGAGATCAAAAAACGACAGACAAAACAACAATAACCAAAACGAACGTCAAGTATCGCAGTAAACGATCTCTCTTATTTAAGGTCAAACATCTGTCACATATTTAATACAAGTTCTTAAGAAAAAGAACAAAACAAAATACACATATTATACGATGTCACATATTTGCAATTAATGGGGTAGTTAGCCATAAGGCTAGAACGCGGCATGTGGTAGATATAAACTCTAGTTGACCAATTAAAATAAAAAATATACATGACGATCCAGTGAAATTCAAGAGAGGGAAAGTAAATAGGTAGTCAAATACCCTTACTATCCGGCGAAATACGACCAAGTCAAATTAAAGAGAGAAAAATCAAAGAGAGAGTCAATTATGGTCAAATTAAAGAGAGATAGTTACTTCACAATATATATATATATATATAAGACAGAAAAATCTAAGGCAAATTGAAATATAATATTGAGGGGCAAATTGTGCTAGTTAATTCAAATTATTTGTGATGTTTTTAATAACAACTAAGATGAGGTATGACGTATGGATATATATATATATGTATGTATGTATGTATGTATGTGTGTATGTATTTTATGGAAAAACGTACAGAGAGATTAGACTTTTATTGCTTAGGGTGTATTTTATTGTCGCACATCTTGACTCTAATTCATTTCTTCGAAACTTCATCACCAAGGATTTTTTTTATACACTGTTTATAGACTACGCACCGCTATTTGTGATGCAGATCATGACTCGTTAAAAAATTATTGTTAGTTTTCTTAACAACTGCCATATCATATTGGAAAGATATTGAGCTTTATGTTTGTAAATGTCAAAATATTTTTCAAAATTTATTCGGAAGAAAAAATATTTTTTTTACATTAATTTAGTCAAATTAAGGCATCTTTCTCCCTTTTTTTCTTTATTTTTGTCGTCTATGAAGTCTACAAGGATGGAATTGAAAGAATTTTTTAAATTAAAATATACCTTTATAATTTTGAGAAATAACAAAATAAAAGGTATAGTATTGTAACTAATATATAAATGGTGTTTCCTTGCTTTGGGCTCTATATTTTTTTGGGCCATTGTCGGGCTGCGCACACAAGCAAAAGGTTACTAAATTTGGTGGTATACTATATTTTGTTATAAATTAGGAGTCTTAATTTTGTGGAGAATGAAAAAAATATACGAATGAAAAATAAATAAAAACACATAAAATTTTTAGTGGTTCATCTTTGATGTATGAGTTACATCCACTTTTAACTATGACAGAGTAGTTTACTATGATGATGAAGAAGTCTACAAAAGAAAAATTGTTCACTTTCTCCGTAATTTTTCTATAGCCTCTCTCCTACATTGATTTTCTGAGTTACATCACACACAGAAAATAGCATAACCTATCTATTTATAGGTTTCAACAAGAATGCGTAACAAATCATAAAAAATGCAATACACGAATCCATACAAAAAATGCTATATTTTCGCTATGCTCTGTGTGCAACCGTGGCGCTTTTCTATGCCCCTACCTCAGATAAGTTCGTCTTTTCCTCATTTTTGTCCTTCTCTTGCTCCTATTTAGTAAAATTTTTGTCCGACAAAGGCTCCCATGGCTAAATCCTCTAGAGGGGATAATATTTTGAAAGGCGTTGAATTTGACTCCATATTTCTTAATATTTTTTACTACTACAATTGTTATACTATTTTTTTCTCAATTTGATCTATACTATTTCTCCTATCTAAAAAGGCAAAAATACCTATAATACCAAGAAAAATTTAAAGAATTAACAATTAGATGCTCAAAAACCTATACTAAGAAAATAAAAGAAAAAATGAAATAAAAGAAGAAAATATCAGAAAACACATTTATATTTTGTAACAATTTAATCAAAACCCTACGGCAATTTTTTTTTTTCTCAAATAAACCCATTGACAATATTTATATATTATACTTTCATCACATATGTTCCTCATTTTGGAAACACTCTTCATTTTTCATTTAACTCGCCTAGATTTTACACATTTTGTTTGAGTTATTTAAAAAAAGTCTTACAGTTTCTTAATGCATAGAATTATATAATAATAATAATCTCCCTTCATATTTGTGCGCATAGAAAAGATTACGTTCAATGCTTATGGTTATTTTGTTATGATTCCATATTGTGCTGCTACAAGACGCTAAGGAAATGACTTTTCTAGAAAGAGGGATTTTTATTCAATAACAATGTGATAGAAACAATACAATCGGCCCAAATATAAAAAGTATCTCTACCCTCAACAATGAGATGCCACCAATAAGTTTAAATGAGGCTTAAAAGTTATACCAAATTTCAAGCACACATATAGGTCTTTCAGTAATATCTTTAGAATAAATGGAAACTTTTTATTAATCAAGAGCTAAAAACAGATAGCACTAAGAACAACCACAACATCACATAGAAGCAAATCTAGTAATATGAGACACCCATGCGATTGACAAATAACTTAAATGAGTCGAACACACAAACAAAATCGAAAAATTAGAAAACTATTTTCGTTATTATAAAATAAAATAAAAAACAAGCAACACATTTTTTTGCCTTTATTAAAAATTAAAAAAAAAATCACTAATTAACTCCAACAACAAAGTTAAAATCATCGGCGCAAATCTAGCCAACTCGACCAAAGGGACCCAAACAATCAACGTTGCAATGAGACGACCACCACCTAGAACTTGCCAGCAGACACCCAACGAGGAAAGCCCCTCACCACTAGGGAGGATAGGAAACTTCCCACTCTAGCGATATTGTACAACGATAACCATTTTTTGAGGCTTAGTTCCACCAAATCTGGTACATCCATTCCAAGCAGCACACCCTTGACGTAACATACCCTTGACATTGTCTGCTTCAAACCTAGGCCAGTTTAGTTTTGTTCTTAGGCTTCACCACAAAAAGCCTAGTATCATTAGAAGATGGTGTCCTTCCAGTCAACATAATACTATTAAATTTTTAGTATTTGTCCCCCAAACCTTATGTTTAGTCAACATAAGGCGATAAAGGAGTCAATCAAACATAAATATTTGTCCTTCAAGTTCTCAAGGCGGAACCAAAGATCGGATCAAATTCAGCTAAGAATGCTCGATCGCCAAGTCACTGTGAGATATAAATTAAATAATTTTCCACCACATTTGTACGACAATTTGTATTCAATTGATTAAATTGAGGCGCTTATCTTAACTAGATAAAAACTGCTGCAAAATCAAAGACTTTCCATGTAAATCAAAACTTTTTTATATTTGCTAAAAAATGATCGAAGCAAGCAACGGCAAACACAAACAAAACGTCTAATTCTATAACGTTTGAATTCTATGCATGTGCCCATCAAACAGAACTAAAAAGTTCAACTAAAAACTAAAAACTGAAGTGTGTTTAAGAATGTAGTAGAAACTTGAAGTTAAAACTTAAACACTGTAGTATATAAAAGTTTTATAATGTAACACTATAGCAGTTGAAATTGTTTTAACTTTATTACCATACAAAGCCTCTGTAATAAATTTTACATATTATGAGATGCGACGAACACGTAGAATTTCAAATTTCATACGAAGCAAACTACAAATTTTTATCGATTTTCACATATAAAATTAAAAAGAAAAAAAAAATCAGGTTGGATGGCTATCTTTTGGCCGTATGTAGCTTCACGTGGATGTGCCAAACCTCTTGATCAACCTATCAATTTAAAATTCATATAAGTTAATAATTAATTTTTTTTAAAAGAATTAAACTTTTTTTGTAACGTTAAAGTTTGGTAATTGAAGTAGGAGCTGTGACAATCCAAACTATAGCAATACGAATCATCAGAAGAGTTGATTCGATTTTACTTTGATAGTCCCTAAAAAATTGGATTTAGAAAAAAAATTTCTTTTAAAATTATATTGGAAATCAAACTATCACAGGCTCAAAAGTTCTGACCTTGAGCACTATTGGTCCAACAATGTTTTGAATAACCAACGTACATATAATTTTTTTATGCAATTTACAATAATTATTTTAACAGGCAATTTACAATATTTTTTTGAATAAAGATAGACACAAACTCCTTTCGTATATTCTGTATGCCTAAGACGAATTGTTGAGCAAAAAAAAAGGTTATTGTATACATTAAAAGCCTCCAACTTTGACATGCTTTGCACATCCAAACAGCCTTTTTTCTCGGCTTTAATTTTTCTTCAAGTCAATCAATAATCGTTCCTAACAAAGTTTTTTTTTAATTAACCATAGTTTATTGGCATTTCTTTATTAATTAATTACAATTTGAAAAAAAAATCACTAATCTAAGGTATAATTTGTCAACTGGCTTCATCCACTTGCCGGCCTTTGTTTCGTTTACACTTCATTATTCCCCTTCACTATGACTTCGAATTAATTATTTGGAGATTCTAAAGAGATTAACTAACTAATTATTAGTGACTCAAGTTGGACATGTGTATCAATATATAATATTATGAAGATCGTACATCGTCAAAAAGAACTCATGTAACAACGGAGATTTTTATTCGTAGAAATTATACTTCAAACGTGGAAATGACGAAATCAACTTATTATTATAGTGACTCGCAAACGGTGGACATATGAATAATATAATCTTGAGACTGAACATATAATAGTAGAAATATTGTTGCCGTATGGACGCGTAAAATTCTAAAGGCAAATAAGGTTTTTTTTTTTTTTTGACTCGTTCATTAGTTGACCTCCAATATGCCAAATCATCCGAACAAATCAAAACAATGGTTGTAAGCCAATAAAATCTGGGAACTCATTTTCAGGTCAAAAGCTCGTTGAAGGTAATGTTCACACCCACTAACCATTCTGGCTAGGTAAAGTCTAGATGCTTTAGCAAATTCACAGGCCGTTTAGGAGCCACAGTTTAAGTATCATAGTTTGCGGTTTCATTTAAGTTTTTAACGGTGTTTTTTTCAATATTCTATAATGTTTTTAATTTAATTTAAACTTTTAGTTTTAACTCTTTTCTCAAAAGGCCCATTAAGCATATTTTGGGCACAACTTTAAACACTTAATTAAATCATGAGCAATTTACGATTCTAGTGCAAGGATTAGGATATCTTTTTCTTTCAACAGTGAAGATTTTTCCGATTACATCCTAACATTTTGAACATCCAAAATTAATTTTGGAATAGAATATTTATTTCATTGATTAAAATAATTT
>CAMOHE010049782.1:0-24817 GCA_946598075.1 Artocarpus hirsutus | reverse complement strand
AATGAGATAATAATACTGGACAATTATTGGAAATAAATTATTGGTGATGCTGACCAATATACCTATTATGTGAATGGTTAATAACTATTTTGAGGAGCCATTTTAAGGCCTAATTTTAGTAGGACCCACTTTGTAAAAGTGATAGGACTTGGTGGGTTGATGTTCTTCATCACGAAAAGATTGAAATCATATATTTATATGCTCATAATGATAATCGGGTCATTGAAAAATTAATGCTCAAAGTATGCTAATTGATATTTGAATTTTGTTAAAAAAGCCTAAATGTGGAGTCCGACATCATTAAGTATTAAAGCTTGACATCCCCTGACATGTATAAGTACTAGGGTAGTCACACATCGGTTAGGTATAAAAGCTTGACATCCCCTGACCTGTATAAATACTAGGTCGTTCTCTACATCTAGAGAAAGACGCTATTTCAATTTCACCAAAGGCAGTGCCTGATCATCTGCTAGACGTCCATTGAATCCTCGTGGTGACAGAGCGTAAGCCACTTCTATCGCCACACATGCCTCGACTATCATCCTTGTTCAAATTCAAACTCGACTTGGTCATTGTTTTAAGGTCTTTTAAGGTTCAACCTTGATTGTAATATTTTGTTTTTAATTTCATAGTAATATTTCTTCTACTGTTTCTTTTATATTGTATTTGTTTGTTGTCTACCTCCTATATATTTGTAACAATCTTAAAACAAATTATAGATGAGGAACAGATTCATCGGAGTCGAACGTCCAGTTTTCGTAATTTTTAAACATAGTTGGTATTGTGTTGTTCTTATATATTCTTGATATATTTTCATATATATATATATATAATAGTTCCTTTTGCTTATGCTTTTGTTTAACTTATATATATAATAGTTTCAGTTATATAAGTTTTATGCTATTAATATTCTGTTTACGTTTTTGGTTTTATTATATTATATTATAAAAATGTTTATATATTTAAGTTATATAACATTTACGTAAAAAAAAACGTTTATATAAAGTTTGTTTTTTCTTTTTAAAAAAAAAAAGACGTTTAACAGATTGTTTAAGTTATATAATTTGTTTTGTTTTTGTTGTTAATAACAGATTGTTTACGTTTTGTTGTTAACATATTTACAGTTTCTTCTTTAATTAAAAAAACGTGAATTTATATTTGGTGGATGATATAAATTCTAATACTTGGATTCTGGTATTTTTAAAAATGGCTGATAACATAAATGTTATTCTAACTGAAAATATTCCAATTGGGAACACTTTTGAGACACCAGTGCTTTCTCCTTAGGTTTATGCCTCGACCTCGACACAACCTTTATCGACTTCAGTTCCTGTGAACCACAATGAGAAACTTAAGAAATTCAGTGGACTGAATTTCAAAATTTGACAACAAAAGATGTTGTTCTATTTGACAACACTGAATCTTCCTCCTATTGTTAGAGAGGATGAAGCGGATGCTCAGATTTTGCTTGCCTTTGAAGCATGGAAGCATTCTGACTTCTTGTGTAAGAATTATATTCTAAACGGCTTGACTGATGCACTTTATAATATGTATAGTCCAAAAAAAAGGGCCAAAGAAGTGTGGGAGTCTTTAGACTATAAGTATAAAACAAAAGATGCTGGTGCTAAAAAGTTCATAGTTGGACGGTTCATGAACTATAGAATGGTGGATTCTAAAGACTTTAATTAGTTAAGTTCAAAAACTGCAATTACTCATTCATGAAATTCATGCAAAAGGAATAGCAATTAGTGAATCTTTCTAGGTAGCTGCAATTATAAAGATGTTGCCCCCTGCATGAAATGACTTCAAGAACTATCTGAAGCACAAGCATAAGGAGATGAACGTTGAAGATCTTATTGTTCGACTTTGTATTGAGGAAGATAATAGAGCATATGAAAAAAAGAATCCTGACAAGTCTATTACCAAAGCAAATATGGTAGAGCATGATAAAAGCTCCAAGAATAAGAAGAACAAGTCAGGGTTCAAGCTGGGACCTAAGGGAGGAATTTCAAAGAAGCAAAAATTCCAAGGGATGTCTTTCAACTATGACAAGGTGGGTCACAAGTCAGCGGATTGTAGGCTGCCAAAGAAGAACAAGAAGAAGGACACCAATGTGGTGGACACCATTACACAAAAAGTATCAGACATCAGTCTTTCTGCGTTGGTCTCTGAAGTCAACATGATAGACTCAAACCCAAAGGAGTGGTGGCTAGACACAGGGGCCACACGCCATGTTTGCTGTGATTGACCTGCCTTTATTGAGCTTGTATTGTCAGATTCAGGAGAGAAGCTGTATATGGGTAACTCTGTCACATTTGAGATCAAAGGCCAAGAGATAGTATTTCTAAAAATGACATCAAGCAAGAAAGTCAAGCTGCAACATGTACTGTATGTGATTGATATCTGGAAGAATCTTATTTTTGAAACTCTGTTGAGTTCACATGGCTTCAATATGGTTTTTGAGGCTGATAAAATAATTTTGTCTAAACATGGAATGTATATGGGAAATGAATATGTGAAAAATGGAATGTGGAAAATGAATGTAATGGCTGTTAAGCCCAATTACATTAATAAAAATAAAAAGACTCCCACTTATATGCTTAAGTCTTCTAATTTATGGCATGGTAGAGTAGGTAAAGTTAATTATGATACTTTGCGTAGGCTAATTAACTTATATCACATACCGACGTTTAACATTGATCCTAAATATAAGTGTGAAATATGTGTAGAGGCAAAACTAACGAGATCTTTGTTCCAAACAATTGAGAGAAATACTGAGCCGCTTAATTTGATACATGGCGATGTTTGTAACTTAAAATTTGTTCAAACTAGAGGTGGGAATAAATATTTTGTCACATTCATAGATGATAGCATAAAATATTGCTATCTATATTTGCTTAAAAGCAAAGATAAAGTTATAGAGAAATTTGCTCTCTATAAGCAAGAAGTTGAAAACCAACTTAATAAGAAAATTAAGATGGTAAGAAGTGACCGTGGTGGTAAATATGTAGAACCATTTAGTGAATTTTGTACACTACATGATATTATTCACGAGGTTATGCTACCATATTCACCTCAGTCAAATGGTGTGGCTGAATACAAAAATCGTACCTTAAAGGATATGATGAATGCGATGCTGATAAGTTTTGGATTAAAACAGAACATATAGGGGGAAGCCATTTTGTCAGCTAAGTACCTTTTAAATAAGATACCTTGGAAGAAAAAAGACGAGATCCCCTATAAATTGTGGAAAGGTAGAAAGCCTTCTTACAAATACTTGAGAGTGTAAGGATGTCTTGCAAAGGTAATCTACACCAAAGAAAATGAGAATAGGTCCTAAAACGGTTGATTACATCTTCATTGGTTATGCCCACAACAGTAGTACATATCGATTCCTTGCGTATGAATTTAAAAACCCTAAGATTCACAAGAACATGATAATGGAATCTAGAAATGCATTGTTTTTTGAACCTGTATTTCCTTGTAAATCCAAAAGGGATGGTTCAAGTTCGTCTAAACGAACGTATGAGACAATTAAAGAGAATAGTCAGGATCACCTAGAAGTTGAAACCGAACAAGAAGAGGAAGAGCCTAGATGAAGTAAAAGGGCAAGGATAGAAAAGTCATTTGGACCAAATTTTCTAACCTATATGGTAGAGGTTAAACCTCAAACTTTTAAAGAAGCTGTAAGCTCATCTGAGGCTCCTTTATGAAAAGAAGCCATAAAGAGTGAAATTTATTCCATCATGCAAAATCATACTTAGAAATTAGTGAACCTTCCTCCAAGAAGTGAACCGCTAGATTCTAAGTGGATTTTCAAAAGGAAAATGAAAGCAAATGAAACAATTGACAATTATAAGGCTAGACTTGTTATAAAATAGATAAAAAGAAAGCCTTGATTATTTGATACTTATTCTCCTGTGACGAGAATAACCTCCATTAGAATGATTTTAGTGGTTGTCGCTTCGCGAAATCATGAAGTACATCAGATGAATGTAAAAACTGCTTTTCTTAATGGAGATCTTGAAAAGGAAAAATATATATGGAACAACCTGAGTATTGTATTGCTCCAGGGCAAGAAAAGAAAGTCTACAAATTGGTGAAGTCTTTATATGGACTTAAACAAACATCAAAGCAATAGCATGAGAAATTTGACAGTGTCATGATGTCAAATGGTTTCAAAATTAATGAGTGTGACAAGTATGTTTATGTCAAAAGTACAGATGATGGATATGTCATTCTTTGTCTATATGTAGATGACATGCTAATCGTGGGTAGCAATGATCAGATGATCAAATCTACTAAAGACATGTTGAACTCTAGGTTCGACATGAACGACATGGGACCTGCTGATATGATTTTGAGAATCAAAATTAAAAGGTTGACTGATGGACTCAGCTTGAGTCAATGGCACTATGTGGACAAGATACTTGACAAATTTTGTAAAAATGACACTCGCATGGCCAAAACACTAATTGATATTAGTCAACATCTGTTCAAAAATAGAGGAGAAAGTATATCTTAGGTGGAATATGCTAGAGTGATAGGTAGTTTAATATACCTAATGAGTTGTACAATACTAGATATTGCCTACTCCATGAGTAGTCTGAGTAGATTCATGAGTAACCAGGAGATGACCATTGGAAAGCGATTGTTAGAATACTTAGGTACTTACGATATACTTGTAATTATGGGCTATACTATACAAGAGATCCTGTTGTTCTTGAAGGGTATTTTGATGTAAATTGAATATCTGATATACAAGATTCTAAAGCAATAAGTAGATATGTATTCACTTTGGGAGACACAATAGTTTCATGGAAGTCCTCAAAGCAAATGGTAATAACCAGATCTACTATGGAATCTGAATTTGTAGCTTTAGATAAAAGCAGTGACGAGGTTAAATGGCTAAGGCATTTCTTGAAGGATATTCCTAAATGACCTAAACCTGTGCCTGCAATATGCATACATTGTGATAATCAATTTTTTATTGGTAGGGCACATAATGTGATGTACAATGATAAGTCAAGACATATACGTCGTCGACATAATATCGTTATGCAACTGATCTCGACTAGAGTCATGACATTAGACTGTGTAAAGTCTAAAGAGAATATTGCGGATTTGTTAACCAAAGGAATGAATAGAGATCAAGTTGAGAAAACATCAAGAGGAATGAGACTTAAGCCCATGAAAGAATAGGTCAAAAAAGTGGAAACCCAACCTTATTGACTAGAGATCCGAAGATCTAGATTCTATGGGATAACTAACTGAATAGACCGAGTAGGATCACTGTGGGAGTTACCTCAACCCATTCCTATAATAAAAACAGTGATACCTATAAGGAAAGGTTAAACAGTTTGCTTTTAATAATTCTTATGCATCAAATACAATGGAAATTTGAGTAGAGTAATGCATGTTACTCTTAAAGTAAGAAATCACCTATGTGAGAGAGAGTTAGGGCCGCTTAAAAGGAGAATTGCTAGGGGTTAATTCTTTAGAAACTCTTGCAGAACCAGGGAGATGTTCATGGCCACAATGAACATAACCATGAGAACTAAAACTATGTAAGAAAAATATCTGTGTGAGGTATGTTATCATTTACACAAATAGCAAAACAGTTCAAGGACATCACGTCTACTAGTCAACCAGTAAAGTAAACATAATTTCACAAGAGAAGGTTTAAGGGTTAACGCCTGCCTATCCTGTGCAGGTATTAACTATAGAACTCTATCACCGTGTAGTGTCTTTGTTTTCCCTTATCGCCGGTCAATTTTATTCATGTGGATGATTGTTGGAAAAAATGGTTAATAACCATTTTGAGGAGCCATTTTGAGGACTAATTTGGCGGGACCCACTTTGTAAAAGTGATAGGTCTTGACGGATTTACGTTCTCTGTCACAAGGAGATCAAAATCATATATTTATATGCTCAAAATGATAATTGGCTGATTGAAAAATTGATGCTCAAAGTATGCTCATTGACATTTGAATTTTGTTGAAAAAAGCCTAAATGTAGAGTCCCACATCGGTTAAGCATCAAAGCTTGACATCCACTGACATGTATAAGTACTAGGGTAGTCCCACATCGTTAGGCATAGAAGCTTGACATCCCTGACCTGTATAAGTACTAGGGTCTTTCTCTACATCTAGCTGCCCAAAAAAATTGCACATACAAAATAACACATAGCTTGTTTTCGAGTCTTCTTGCTCTCTTTTTTTTCTTTTTCAAGTATTTTTGGTGATAGAGGAATACGGTATTTCAAGTTCGCTGGAGGCGGTATTCGATCGTGCATAGACCATCGTCGTTTGTCATTGTATACTGGGAGACTAAATCCTCGTGCACAACTGAAGGGAAAACGTACCTCAACTACCATCCTTCCAATTCAAACTTGGTCATTGTTTTATGGTTTAACCTTGGTTGTAATATTTTGTTTCTAATTTCATAGTAATATTTCTCCTATTGTTTCTTTTATATTGTATCTGTTTATGTTTGCCTCCTATATATTTCTAACATAATTGACCATAAAAATTCTTGATGCATGGCACAGCTTTTAACAAAGAGAGTTAACCGCATGCCAAGGGCATGTTTGGCAGTGCATTCTAGAAGCAATAAAAATTCATGCATGTATAATTAACCTACGTGTTATACATTTCAATGTTTTAAACTTTATTGAATGAGATAATAATACTGGACAATTATTGGAAATAAATTATTGGTGATGCTGACCAATATACCTAATATGTGAACATTATAAGAAGAAGATTGTTTTTAGTCGTATTAAATTTAGTGACCACATAGATTTGCAAATTTTTTGCACAAAAACTTGTTGCATGATGGATCTAAGCTGCATGTTTACATCACAACTTGTCAAGAGAAAGGCTCTAGTTGAAGATTATGTCCTTTAATTTCTAATATAGGTTTTAGTTTTTCTTTAATTTATTTATGTTTTCTTGAATTATTTGTTAAGGATTGAATCCCTGACCAATACAACAATAAAACAAAGTGCAAACAAACAAACACACACAAGACGTCGGGTGAATTTACAAATTCTCCCAAAAACTTTATTTAGAAGATCGGTTCATATACAACTTCATTCCAACACTCTCCCACACGTGCAGTGTGGGATAGAGATAAATAATATTAACGGAAAATTCAAAGAAATGCCCTTTTTTTAAAGGTCATTTGATTTATACCCCTTTGTAAATACTGTAGGACTTCTATCTTACTTTTTCCTATTATATTCAACTTAAGGACGACACAGTAAAAGAAGTGAGCCAAGAGGGACCAATTCTCTAATTCAATATATAACTGTGAGCACGGGATATATTAAAGTGGACGCACAATAAGAAGCCTTGGTCCTCGAGCTCGAGACACTCCTGAATTGCCATTTGTTGGTGTTCGGGATTCATCCCTGGGTGGCTTGTTTTGGTGGGGTTAACATCCACATTTTGCTTAAATTAAAATTCGTGACATCACCTCATTTGTTTATCAATTCTTTAAAAAACTTGAACTCTTAAAGATGAGCCTACAATAGTATATGCTATATAGAAATTCACCTTTGATGTGATAGTTACATCTGCTCCCGGCGGCTTTAGAATCGCACCATACAAATCAAGAAAATTACAAGAGAAACTACGCAGTTCACGCCTCTTATACTCACAAGGTCGATTCGCGTGAGCTTGCTTAAAGACAATAATTAGGCCCTACCCACTCAACCTTACTGAAAACCACATATATTTAGAAGACCCAAATATGATCTCAACCAACGAAAGACACGGTAGTATTATCAGAGTCATGGTCCCCCAAGCGTGACAAGTCTTTAAGGCCATAAAACTGACACTTAAAGAGAGTATTTATTCATCTCTCTTGGGGCTCCTAATCGTACCAATTGTGAAGACAGTGACATGTTGTCTAAAATAAATGAAACGTCACAAAGCCCAAATAATTTGGAAAGCGTCACAAGGCATCGCGCAACACTCAAGAGTTCTAATTATTAATGCATACTGTACGCAATTGCACATCATTTGCAAAAAAATTGCTAATAGCAATTCAAAGGTATACCTTTCATCGTGAACAGCAGCCAATGCAGTCACCATCGTATTACTCCCATCACCATTTTGCACCGGAGTAACTCAAATATCCTAATTTCGAAGTGTTAAATAGGCAGGATGCCACTTTTTAAGTCTAATTATGTGTCGGGTTTAAATCTTTTGTCTAATTTTTAATATCTTAAAAAATGTGTAACCAATCAAGTCAGGGCACTTCATTTAATACGGCATGAAAAAATTAATTAGATATTATTTTAAAATTTTTAAATAATGTGTCATAATTCGATTAGTTTGACACAAAACTAAAATCAGACAAGTGTCAAACATCCCAATACTTTTACATGTAAATTAAATCTAAATTTTCTACAAAAAGTAGTATATTCAAAGCTGACTCTTCAAGAGTTATACGTCTCTAATTCACCCAAATTCGACTCACTAAAACTAAACGATAATTAGTTTCATAATTGTTTTTTGCGCTTCTCAAGATAGCTGTTTTGAAACGAATTCCTAAATAGTTTTTATTTGGTAGATATTTTCAAATATGACTTGTATAGTCAGCAAATGATCTCATGCATTGTATCGAAAAAAGAATTTTCTGTTTTCATTTTCTAGGACTCATCATCATCGCCATGTTGAATAAGTAATAATTAATGATTATTACTTAGACACATTATTAATTTAATTAAAAAATTAATTACTAATTATATTTTTTGAAACTTTTTTTTTTCTTTTAACTGCTTTAAACATTTTTTTCTCCATAAAAACATTTTTTTATTTTTTGGTTGGTTCTTTTTTTCTTTTTATTTTTTTGTTAACATGTTTAATACACTCCCGTAAAATGTGTGCTCTTCAACTAGTTTAACTCCGAAAATAGGGTGAGAATTTTCAGAGCATATTATTAGAGAAACAATAGAAGTAAAATTTAGCATGTGTTTGAAATGTTAGAACTAATTAGTTCTAATTAACTATAATGTTGTAAAGCTTTTAGCAGCTACAGTAAAGAGCAAAAAAATTACTACAGTGTAAAGCTCTCATATGCAACAATTTTTAAATTTAAAATTTTAGTTGTAACCAATTAGTTAAACGGTCCATTAATGTTAGGATCTCCAATAGCCTTTAAAAAATACTGTACTCTTAACTTACTATTTTAAACCGTCATATATTTATCAACCTAACAGTCAAAGAATGTGCTAATATTTCCCATCTTCAAAATCACAAACTGGTATATAGACTCACAACTTACGAATTGCTGCAAAATATATAACAATATAATACATAAAAGAAACAACCCAACAAAAATCTTAGGGGTAGGGAGAGTGGTCCTAGGGTGACAAAGCTAGTATTTTTCCACCACTGCTCAAAGTAAGTGCTTATCAAGTACTCTCCTGTCTCGGCAAAGAGAAACCGAGGGCCAAATGACCCCAATACAGATAGTTTGCTGATGCAGAACATAGGGTAGGGAATTCACCAGTGTTTGGGGATCATAGGCCAATAGCTAATAGTCTATTTTACACCCCCCCCTCTTTGTTTTTTCTCCGTCAAACTATCATCCATACACGTCCACTACTTGCATTGCATGTTCCAATCTCTTATCTTTTCCTTCACCATTTCCCTTCCTGGAGAATAAGCTCACCAACCGGCCCCTACACAGGCAATCGCACGAATTAAAGCATTTATGCGCTTTCGAACTGTGCTTTCGTTCGTGCGTGCGTGCGCGCACGTGTGTGTGTGTATATATATATTTGTATGTATGTATGTATGCATGTATGTATGTATGTAAATGAAACCAACAATCTCAGCAAACAGAATATACCAGTTGAAATCCATATTGTCACGAACTAAAAAGTAAAATATTCTTGAGTTTGTCCGAAGATCAAATTTGAGTCAGCACCTTCCAACTTGGTAATAGTGATTCATCAAGGAAGA
Organism: Artocarpus hirsutus; assembly: GCA_946598075.1. Taxonomy (NCBI): domain Eukaryota; kingdom Viridiplantae; phylum Streptophyta; class Magnoliopsida; order Rosales; family Moraceae; genus Artocarpus; species Artocarpus hirsutus. The sequence goes on along the minus strand of CAMOHE010049782.1, from coordinate 14,840 downwards.
CTAAACATTGTTCATTGGAAAAATATTAAGCCATTGAACGGTGCACGTCTATATTGTGTCACGTGCCCTTGACTATTCAAATGTTGATGAAAAACGAGCAAACCAAAGCCAAAAGTACGATGTCAAACAAGAATCTATACGGCTTATCTCACATGTTTCCACTTCAGACCCAAAGTATTTTGTTGTGTGAGTGTGTATATATATCATAATACATGAGAGGCTGCCTGATAATTATACCGAAAACAAAGATCATGACAGGCATTTGTTTTTCCACAAGAATCTCATGAGGGTCACGTGCAGGAGGCTCCACATGACTCCCTCCCTAGCCATGCAGTAGCCTTTAACTTATTATTCTATCAAATCTTGTCACGCGAATGTGACAACGACTACACTATACAAGGTCCTATTAAAGCATGCTCGCAAAATCAGCCCCATCACCTATCTCATTTTCTCTCTCTTTACTCCATGTGGTTTGTGGCATTTACCAAGTGATACATAAAATGCCATAAACGTGAAGAAAATAATTGTAGATTGATCAACATAATAAATCAGAAGCTCATCCTCATGGGGTTGGTCTCGTCTCATATCGTGCCCCGGCTTCAAAATTTGGACGGTGATTGTTCAACTATTATTTGAACCAGAAAAAGAAATAATTAAGATTGAGCTAAAATAACAGAACATGCCTTTGGCTGAAGAGAGAGTTTCAGTGGACCCAATTTCTGGCTCGGTAGACTCTCTGTCCTAACCCCATGCAACGAAATAGAAGGGCCAATCTAAGCCGATTGCTCTGCAACTGGAAAATTGATGCATATTGTTGGGTACTTGTAAGAGACCTGACAATAGTAACTTATACAACATATGAAGTCCTTTCCAGACAAGGGACTGTCAGATGGTCTTGAAAGTGGATTCCTTGGTGGCCATGGTGTATATCTTTTTTGCTTGAAATAGCTAATTAGTACACCAAAGGCAACAGGGTAAAAAAAAGCCTCTCTAACTTTTTAAGTGATATTTTATCTTAAAGCTTTTAGAAACCAGAAAAGAAAGCTCACAGAATTTTTCTTTAAAAAGAAAGAAAAAAAATAAAACCAGCAGCAATATATTAAAAGCTAGATGGCTTTTTATTTATGTTCTATTATTATGGCTTCCCATGATCTACGCATGTATTACGATATGAGAGTGTGTGACTAGACCATTAAAAAAATATGATGACATGTGACATTTAATATTATTTTTATTTTATTCACATATCACAGCCAGCTAAAGAAGTTTGACTATGACACCCGAAACTCTCTCTTTAAATACTCGTCTCCAGCCTTCTAGCTCTTCCACACCACTCCTGCTTAGCCTAGCAAAGAACAGCCGAGTCAAGCACTCTCTCTCTCTCTGTCTCTCTCTCTCTCTCAAAATATATGGTAGGATAAATGTTGTCCCACGTTTACAGATTCCTCAAACAGAACAACGTTATTCACCTCAAGTTTCTGATGATCTTGCTAATGAGTTGTATACCAGATAGAATCGACCTATCTTCCAACCACTTGTTGGCAACTCCACCAAGACCATCAAATGTCAACTCCTCTAATATCCATCCGTCTTTGAAAACACTATGCCTAGATGGCTACTTTAGCTTTGAGAACAATCAATACGCAGCCAAGGACTTTGGTAATACACACCATTTCCTACCATCCGCAGTTCTCCATCCAAAATCAGTTTCTGATATTTCCTCCACAATAAAATATATTTTCGAGATGGGGTCTGGTTCGGAACTCACCGTTGCTGCTAGAGGCCATGGTCACTCCCTTCAAGGTCAAGCGCAAGCCCATCGAGGTGTAGTTATCAACATGGAGTCACTTCAAGATCAAGAAATACAGGTCTACGCAGGTGAGCACCCCTATGCAGACGTTTCCGGCGGCCATTTGTGGATAAATATCCTGCATGAGACGCTTAGATATGGGCTCACACCCAAATCTTGGACAGATTACCTTTACCTCACTGTAGGCGGCACGTTATCGAATGCTGGCATCAGTGGGCAGGCATTCAAGCATGGACCTCAGATCAGTAACGTCTACCAGCTCGAGGTCATCACAGGTGAATTCAATCAAACCAACTAATTTCCTCACAAACAATATTTGTCAATATAATGCTATGTCAAGTCTACTGGTTGGCACATTTGCAGTCCTTGGCAAACAAGAAAGGCGGGAATAACAGTCTGATGCTTTTTATTGCAGGAAAAGGTGAAGTAGTTACCTGTTCGGAAAACCAGAATGCTGACCTCTTTTACGCTGTCCTGGGAGGGCTCGGACAGTTTGGCATCATTACTCGGGCTAGAATCTCCCTTGAACCAGCTCCCAAGATGGTACAGCAGACAATGATAAAAATAGTGTACTGACTTCCTAAGAGTATCCACAAGACTCTTACCTAATAAATTGTCTCGATTTTCACAGGTGAAATGGATACGAGTTCTGTACTCGGATTTTTCATCATTTTCCAACGACCAAGAACACCTAATATCATCCCCAGATTCATTTAGTTACATTGAAGGGTTCGTGATTATAAACAGAACGCAACTTCTTAACACCTGGAGGTCCTCCTTTGATCCTAAAGACCCGATTCAAGCAAGCATGTTTAGCTCAGAAGGAAGAACTCTCTACTGCTTAGAAATGGCCATGTACTTTACCCCAAATGACGTGGATGTTATGAACAAGGTGAGCATCTCCAACAAACGTATTATATAGAACTTCATCGAGATACATTGTTTCTGCTAACAAGATCCTCAAGCAAAAACCTTCTGAATTTGGATGCAGAAGCTGGAACGCCTGTTATCAGAGTTGAGTTATATTCCATCTACTCTCTTCCTATCCGAGGTTTCGTACATTGAATTCCTAAATAGAGTGCACATCTCGGAAAAAAAACTCCGAGAAAAAGGATTATGGGAGATTCCTCACCCATGGCTGAATATGCTGGTCCCGAAAAGCAAGATAAACAACTTTGCTAAAGAGGTTTTTGGCAACATTCTTAACAACTCTAGCAATGGTCCCATCCTCATATACCCAGTGAACATATCCAAGTACTCGTTAAACATACCAATAACTTTTTTTCTTCTTTTCTTTTCCTCTTATTATCCGATGTCATAATCAAAAAGCAACACTAATTTATTACTGCGTAACAGGTGGAACAATAAAACATCCTTGGTTACACCAGATGAAGATATAGTCTACCTGGTAGCATTCCTATCCTCTGCAGCACCATTTTCCACAGGGAGAGATGGCTTAGAACACATATTGACTCAAAACAAAAGAATTCTAGAGTACTGCGCCAACGCTAGTCTTGGAACCAAGCAGTATCTGCCTCATTACACCACCCAAGAAGAATGGCAAGCTCACTTCGGTCCTAAATGGCAAGTTTTTAGACAGAGGAAATTGGCCTATGACCCTTTGGCAATACTTGCTCCTGGACAAAGAATATTCCAAAAGGCAATATCCCTCTCATGACACCTGGCAACCAGCCACAGAGAAAATACCTTGCGGCCTTTGGAGCCTAATAATTCCCATACCTGTGAATTAGTGGCAGTCACGTCGAAATGTTCTTGGTCTCCACCAAAGACATCGAGCAAAATAGGGAGCCAGGGGCTACCTGACAATTTTGTTGGGAACTTAAAGACATCAAATCTATAATCAAATATCATGCTCTAAAAAAAATGCCTGTTCAAGGTTGTTTCTGAATGCTTAAGATAATGCAAACAACGCTCTATATACTACCAGTTAGCCGTTTAATTGTGCGATAAGTATGTAATATCCCCAAATCAGTTAAAAAAATTGGGGCACATTAAAATGGAACTGTTTCATAGAATATAGTCTTGCATCGGAACATTTGTAAGCATGCCAAGTTCAAATTGCACAGAAACGTACTGTGAGTATGCCTATGAGTCCTACAATACAGGCAAAAATTAACAGAAAAGCCAAGTACTACTAAACACATACATGGCAGTAAGTAGATACTACTTTGTTTTTGTAGTTTCCCTCCAGCCAAGACCTGGTCTGCTTATTTCACCTTGTGGTTCCTCATATTCTCGAGCATCACGTATCATAGCTTCGAAGTCAGTAGAATCACTTGCCACTGGAAGAAAACTGCTAATATCATCTCTAGCTCCAAAACCTCCAGCGCGTATAATATCATCTGCTATTATGGAAGCTTCCATGTTTACTTCCCCGGGAGCATCCATCCCTGCTGGGGGTGCACCTTGGTAAAATTCTTGTCCACTTTTCCTTCTGACAATTTCAACTTGCTTATTGTCTGGGGAACTTGAAGCTGGTTTTGGAGCCTCTTTACTGTTAACCGCGGTCTGAATCAATTCAGCTGCCTCACCTTTTAGCCTCTTAGAATTCTCATCTGGTAAAATGAAGGCTCAGACAACCACAAATTTCTAATGGAGATTTAAAATGCATACCATATCTATGTTAAAAGAAAAAAAAAAAGGAAGTGAAATCAATGAAAAAAAAATTGAAATTAAAACTTGACCCTGGGGCAAGATAAGCAATTAAAAAAAAAAAAGAAAAAGAGAAATTAAGTTCGAAATTAAAACAAAGTGCCAATTTATAGAAATTGGACAGCTATATCAGATTTTGATTTTAAGAACTTGCATAACGATTTTTCAATATTATTGTTCTGACGAAAGATTTCCAATGTTTGATCTAAATCCAAGAATCTATATATGCTTTCAAAAATATTGAGATTAACCATTGTGTTTTTCTAAGTAAATAAAATCCAACCGTATTTTTCTTCTCATGAGAATGTAGCATTTACTCAAAATTAACCATGCAAAAACACCTTTTTAGCATCAAAGAAATTGTGCCTTTGATAAGGACAATGGTGTCAAATATCAACAAAAATAAAAATTTCCAAAGAAAAAAGAGAAAGTAATAAAGTTTATTATTCTCAAATGCTAAAAAATTTGAACAAAGGTATTGCATTTGGGATCCCTTAAAACGGTAATTTCTTTTAAAAAGGGTACTTGTGTCTTTCTGACGATGAATTTTTCCTAAACCTGACATCATGGGTGAATTTTGGGATATTAGAAAAACCGGGGTGATTTGTCTGATTAGAAAAAACACAATGACAATCTTATCACTTTTGAAAACACAAGCTAGATTCTTACATTTGCAAGACTTTTGTCATCATTCCTTTTAAGCATCGACTAAAGCCTCAAAAGCAGACACAACCTAATTTTCAATTACTCTAAGTCTACCCAGAACCGGTGGCATGCAAATGTGCAAATCCAAACATTTGATACCATTTATCTTCATGACCGGATACAATTAGATCTGGATGAGAACATGCACAAGATGGACAAGTAAGTCGTCCAAATATGATTGGACGTATACCATTAGGCATTACTACTGATGAGCCTAATAACTTGTAAGACTTGAACTATAAGGAGGAATGGAAGAAAAAATTCCTTTGATGTCAATTGTTGATTATTGCCTCAGTCTTCATTTTTTTTTTTCTTTGTTCCATATCTCACCACAATATCCCCCATGTTCAGTCCTTAACAAAGAAAAAGTAAAAGTCAAAAGTCCCTACCTTCAAGAAATTAAAAAAAAACATTGTATGTGATACCTATCAAAGTTTCCGATCTCGATTTACACTGTATGTTTTGTAGTTCTAAAGAAGAATGATATTGACTCGTTTAACCTTCTACACAGGTCACAGTAGCTCTAGCAAATTTATTCTACCTCTACAAACTTCCACATAAATCAAACTCCTGCTACAGTATATAGAGGGACCCATGATAAAAATGAATAATTTAGGAACCAAGGTTGACTAAATAGAGAATTAAGAAAAGATAATAAAAAAGAAGAGTAAAGGACAAAGTAATTTCATTTTTTTTATTATGTTTGACTACAGGAAAGCTAAGTGTGGGAAACATCATTAGGGGGCTGAGATACTCGTACGTCAAAGTTAAATGTGGACTTTTGGTCTTCTTTTTCTGTAAACAAACAAAAGTCCCATTTCATTATCCTTTGTCTTTCTTGATGACAACAAGACCCCTTGTTGAGTTCATGTTACTCTTTAAGTGACAATTAATCTTTTGGGTCGGAAAATATGTTACCGTAATGCCATTCTTTAACATACATTGAACTCTCCTATATATTTTTCTCTGGACAAGAACACTTCAACCTAAAACACCCATGAAAAACAATACCAAAAAACTAGGAGAAAATGTTCCAAATAATACAAACATGTGCACATATTCAAAGAACAAAATGAATGCCGTGCCAGGATTGCCATCCTATAGAAGTACGCAAACAATAAAATCTGTGTCTATTCATTGATAGCTTTCTAACCCGCTTCTCAAAAGTCAAAACTTTCACTCTTGTTATCACAACAAGAATCTTTAACCAGAGTGGAAGTGAATTCCAGGAATATTGACTGTAATCTTTCACATAAAATTTTCGAGGAAAGAAAAGATGGACTCCAACTAAATACACAATGTAAAACAAAAACACATAAGCAATAAGCTTGAGAGTGAAATCCAAAGAGCACGAGTACATTGTAAAAGTTCATCCTGAGTTCTTTCCATAGTCAAGCAAATCAGGAAATGGAACAGCAAGCAGATTCCAGTATATTGTTTTTCTAATCTCTTTCTCGGCTGTACAATTTCCTAGCTAAGGGACCTAAATTAACCAAAGTAAGCATAAGATACTACATAGAATATATCAATGAAAGCAGTAATATAGCATGCAGATATGCTTACAAAAGAAACACATTGTTCAAAAATTAGAGGAGGACAAAAAACACAATAAATGACGCTTAAGGCTTAGAAAACAAAAAACTGCTTTTCCTCACTTCTTTTCTTTCCCTCACTTTGACTAGTCAAAGCAATCAAATTTTCTATAGGTAAATCAAATTTTATTTTAAATCAAAAGGCCAAAAAAATTAATTGCAGAATCATATGAATAGAAAAGGAAGAAAAATAAAAATTTAAAAATTTTCCCTTTCAACAAAATAACAAGAATTAGTTTAAGGAAAAAGAATAATAAAATAATAAAGCATAGGAAATGTGAATTATCTTATTAAATATAAAAGTACGATGGGCTCCAGAATATCTTGTCATGGATCACACAATAGTATAGCCTAGTTCTTCTCATTGTGGTATAGGATAACAACAACCTTAAAGAAAATTTATTGGAAAAAAAAACTAAGATAAGATCCCAAATATCTTAAAGATGCCCATGCATAACACGACATTTTTAGCCTAATTCTTCTCATTTCGTTAAAAGACAATGAATATCTTGAAGAAAACCAATTGAAGGAGGAAATGAAGAACAAAGTACGTGGCTAAACAAGCTTTAGTTTAGTATGCTATTCTGCTAAGCACCAAAAAAAAAAAAGGGGAAACATGTAGAAATGAGCTTAGCTGAAATGATAAACAATTTTTATTCTTGATTGACGTCTAGTGAAGCATATTATTAGCCTGATTCCTTATTAAAAAAAAAAAAAAACACTACTTGTAACAGAGTTCGCTATAGCATTGTCTATCATCTCTATTATCGAGAAAATATAGTTGAAACAAAAACCAATCTTTACACACAGAAATATAATGCAGACATAAAAAAACTAGTATAGTACAACATAAACAAGCGAACCGATCAAACGAAAATTCTATTCTAATCTAACAAAAGCAATGTAGTGAAGCAAAGCAATAAAATAATGCATTCATAATTTCAACTCTAATCCCTAAACCTAAATCGATCAATTAATCTTTAAGTGACAATTAATCTTTTGGGTCGGAAAATATATTACCGTAATGCCATTCTTTAACATACATTGAACTCTCCTAAATATTGTTCTCTGGACAAGAACACTTCAACCTAAAACACCCATGAAAAACAATACCAAAAAACTAGGAGAAAATGTTCCAAATGATACAAACATGTGCACATATTCAAAGAACAAAATGAATGTCGTGCCAGGATTGCCATCCTATAGAAGTACGCAAACAATAAAATCTGTGTGTCTATTCATTGATAGCTTTCTAACCCGCTTCTCAAAAGTCAAAACTTTCACTCTTGTTATCACAACAAGAATCTTTATCCAGAGTGGAAGTGAATTCCAGGAATATTGACTTTGATCTTTCACATAAAATTTTCAAGGAAAGAAAAGATGGATTCCAACTAAATACACAACGTAAAACAAAAACACATAAGCAAAAAGCTTGAGATTGAAATCCAAAGAGCATGAGTACCCTGTAAAAGTTCATCCTGAGCTCTTTCCATAGTCAAGCAAATCAGGAAATGGAACAGCAAGCAGATTCAGTATATTGTTTTTCTAATCTCTTTCTCGGCTGTACAATTTCCTTGCTAAGGGACCTAAATTAACCAAAGTTAGCATAAGATACTACATAGAATATATCAATGAAAGCAGTAAATTAATTGCCTACAATATAGCATGCAGATATGCTTGCAAAAGAAACACATTGTTCAAAAATTAGCGGAGGACAAAAAACACAATAAATGACGCTTAAGGCTTAAAAAACAAAAAATTGCTTTTCCTCACTTCTTTTCTTTCCCTCACTTTGACTAGTCAAAGCAATCAAATTTTTTATAGGTAAATCAAATTTTATTTTAATTAAAAGGGCAAAAAAATTAATTGCAGAATCATATGAATAGAAAAAGAAGAAAAATAAAAATATAAAAATTTTCCCTTTCAACAAAATAACAAGAATTAGTTTAAGGAAAAAGAATAATAAAATAATAAAGCATAGAAAATGTGAATTATCTTATTAAATATAAAAGTACGATGGGCTCCAGAATATCTTATCATGCATCACACAATAGTATAGCCTAGTTCTTCTCATTGTGGTATAGGACAACAACAACCTTAAAGAAAATTTATTGGAAAAAAAAAAAAAAACTAAGATAAGATCCCAAATATCTTAAAGATGCCCATGCATAACACGACATTTTTAGCCTAACTCTTCTCATTTCGTTAAAAGACAATGAATATCTTGAAGAAAACCAATTGAAGGAGGAAGGAAATGAAGGACAAAGTACGTGGCTAAACAAGCTTTAGTTTAGTATGCTATTCTGCTAAGCACCCAAAAAAAAAAAAAGGGAACATATAGAAATGAACTTAGCTGAAATGATAAACAATTTTTATTCTTGATTGACGTCTAGTGAAGCATATTATTAGCCTGATTCCTTTTAAAAAAAAAACACTACTCATAACAGAGTTCGCTATAGCATTGTCTATCATCTCTATTATCGAGTAAATATAGTTGAAACAAAAACCAATCTTTACACACAGAAATATAATGCAGACATAAAAAAACTAGTATAGTACAACTTAAACAAGCTCACCATCAGAAACGAACCGATCAAACGAAAATTCTATTCTAATCTAACAAAAGCAATGTAGTGAAGCAAAGCAATAAAATAATGCATTCATAATTTCAACTCTAATCCCTAAACCTAAATCGATCAATACTCAAAATCCAATCCCGTAATAACTGACAAAAATACTCAGAATCTTTAAGCCTAAAAAGCAACAGAGAAAAAAAAAATAAGGAAGATTCACTTTGAAACGACAAACTCACAGTCTCTGAAAAAATCTAGGGTTTCCAAGATTAAGAAAAGGAATCATACCAGTGAAGAAGACGAAGACGAAGAAGGTCTGAAATTTATTTATTTATTTATTTATGTTGTTGCCCTGTTTTTCCGCCTTGTCAGTCGGTTTGTTTGATTTTTTTTTTTTTCCTTTTTTTTTAGTTTTGGATTTTTGTTGGAAGACGAATTGGAGCGATTGACGTGTTCGGTTATGACAGAGGACACGTATCACTGGTCGGTGACTCGGGAGTATGCGCTGGTGGAGAATCATTGGTTGGTGACTAATGTGGGAAACTTTTCGTACGGCGGTGGTTGAAAAGGGCCAAAAAAGATCAAAGAAGGTCAGCATCAAATGACACGTCTTTATTTGATAGCGTTTTTAAAATAAATAAAAATAATTTTATTTTAAAAAATAAAAAGCTGATTTATTTTTATTAATAAAATTTTTTAAAATATTTTTAAAAAAAAATTTCAAAAACACTCTCAGCGTAATTTTTTAAGAAAATTTATTTTTAAAACAAAAATATTTTTATCTATTTTTAAAACAATATAAAACGTCCTTAAAAATTTTTTAAAAATTATACTAAGACTATTTTTAAAATTTTTACTTCAAAAATCTATAAAAATATTTTTAAAACCTTCCAAGCTAATACCTAATAGGGCCCAATTTTCAAACGATTAGTGGTTGACTATGTGGAAGTGCTTTGTTTGTTGTTTGTTAATCAAAAATTTACTTGTGTTTGATGTTTTTCTTTTTCAACAATATTAACATTAGAAAAAAATAATTTTGTTCTACCAATAGGGTATGAGTGTTTTAACTATTATATTAATTTTGTAATGGTTTGATCCACAACCAAAAACAGTATATATAGCACGCTGTAAATTTTAACATGAATAGTCGTAAATTAAAACATTAAAATCCTAAGCATATAGTTAACACACTTTATTCTAGCCGTGGAGAGAGATTATCTTTTCACTATAAGTATTATTATTTTCACTATAAGCATTATTATTTTTTATGTTGTTGTGCAAGTTAGAAGCAAAAATTTTAATATTTAATAAATTACTAATAAAATTGTTGGGAGATACATAATAACAAAAATAAAGTAGATTTAGTTTTTAATTTTAACTTTATGTTAAAACATTCATAATATTCCTAAATCAAAATAATAAAAAGAATTTAATTTTAATTTTAATTTTAATTAACATTCTTAATATTGTTAAATATAAACAACATTTAATTGTAATTTTATATTGTATAATATTTACAGAAAGATAAATTACTTTTTTCAGGGGACAAAATTATACAACTGTTAAAAATTAAATTAAATAAAAATTTAAAAATAAATTTTAATATCACACCTCCATCAAACTTGCAACAATTTACTTTTCAAGTTTTCCATTTCTTGCTCAAACACGTTGTGATATTGTCCCTTATATGATCAATTTCTTGTAACCTTTGACTGTTAGTAGTAGGATATTCTTTTCTATTGTCAATCTCATCTTGTCTATTGGTATTGATAGGGTCCTTAATCCTCTCAAAACGACACACGTCTAGCATGTTTTCTAATGTGATTATAAAGTGCCATTGTTACAATGACTATTTGTAAAATAGGCACGTTTGTAGTCGTTTTGATTCTGTTTTCCCTGTTTAAAGTTACGTTCAATAACACTTCCAATGTATGAATGAGCATAGTTGAAAACTTTTCGATAACCAATTAATTGAGACCTGCTGATGTAAAACTCCTGAGGGCTTTTTATGGCCCTAAATGTGTTTTTTTTTTCTGTTCAAAAGATGGATAATATCATAAGGAATTATAACAAATTTGAAAGACAACGAGAAGTTAGATGACATACAAAAAGTCATACTTGAAAGACTTCTAGAAAATTTGAATCAGAATCATATAAAGTGGTAAAAAAATAGACTCAAGTTGTCTATCTAAATTTTTTTTTATCGAGAATAATATCCAATCAATTAAATTTTAATACATCATCTAAAACCATTTAAAGCTTTTTAATAGTCTGCTTATCCCCGTTACTTTTTTGTTACTGTTGGCTCCTTTTCTTTTTCTATTTTTTCCATTTTTGGAGAGATCCTCTAACTTGCAATTCTTTCTTCCCCTTTTATTTTTTTTATTACACTAAAGGCGACTCTTCATTGCCCATCACAGTTGCAAGTCTCATTCAAAAAATAACAACCACCAAAAAAGTCTCTACTGGTCAAGTCATAAAAAGTGTTAATTGCAACTAACTAAACTCACATTCTTTATTTTTTCTTAATTACGGAAAAGCCCCTGAACATAACCCCATAAAAAATAGTTATTTATGTATTTTTAATCCACATATTTTTGCTATGTTTTTTTATACTTTTAATCCACATATTTTTATATTTTTACTTAATTTAATTTAAGTCAATTATATTTTTTTATTATAGTAATTTTTTCCTTTCATTTATTTTATTTTATCCTCAGGTGAATTAGGCACAAGGGCAAATATGGAAGTTCAGAGCCAATGGCTAAAAGTAAAAAAGAAGATCAAAAGTTTGAATCTGATTCAACTGGCTGCAGATCTCCATCATTGCAACAGGATACGTGTTTTCCCACGTGTAACGAGGGCCCTTTGATCAGCTATAGATAAAGCTCTGATCAGTTTGAGCACCACGATCCAGTGATTGACGGGTCTTCAACAGTAGTGGACTTTGCAGGTCAGCGCGTCCTTGTAGTTGGCGAGACCCCCATGTAGCACAGCTCTCCTCCGCCTTAGTGCAAGCCGCACTCTCCGCCACTCCGAGTTCGCCACGTCACCTAACAGTGCGACCACCCAACCGATACTGCCATGTGTCACGCACTAGTTGAGCCCTAAAGGGGCTCGTTGCCTCCTCTCCATTAGGACCAGGGGTGAAAATCAACGCACAAAAAGCAAGTTTCTCAGCCTCCATAAACACAACACCCGAGAGACATTTCTTCGATTTTGGGAGTTGATCTCAAGAGAGAGAAACGAAGGAATATAAATAAATTAAATTTATAGTTTAATTTTATTTTTAGTTTAATGATTAGATTTTTTGTTTTCATTGAGACACTATTGCAAAAATCTGTATGTACACGATATCATAAACAAATATTAGAGCAGTGAGTATAAAAGTATCATTTATATAAAAATTGTGTTAATTTAATTAAGTATCAAAATTAATTAATTTTAAAATTATTTGAATGTCTGAAAATAGAATGAAAAAATAACAAAATAAAATATAAATAATAAATAAACAAATAAAAACGCATAAATTTAAATTAAAAATAGGGCATTTAATTTCATCAAAACTAATCTAATTTAATTCTTATTTTTACTAACATCACCTATTGCAATAAAAAATGAATCTTTAAAAGCAAAAATAAATTAAATTAAATTAAATTAAATTAAAATAGAATTAGTAATTTTATGGTCCTAAAGAACACAAACTAAGAGTTCAATATCTCAAATAACAAAAATAAAAAGATAAAAAAATTGAAAAAAAAAACCCATCTAAAGATGTCAAAGGTATCCAAACATGACTCTACAATCTTTTATGTCCTTTTCTTGCTCTTCAAAGTATTTTCTCCCTTAAACAAAATTCCTAAACCTAAACCTACACTAAAATAAAAAATAAATAAATAAATAATAAAAAAAAAACCTAAAAATATTTTTTTTCTTCTTCTTTTTTCTTCCTCGGCTCCTCAGCTGCAAAGCAGCCTTTGGCTCCGTGCAATCAGCTGCTCTTCTCCTCAACGCAGCATCACTCGTTTTACATGTTTGTATGATATTAGAGGCGGATGCCTTTTCTTCTTGATTCCCACGCCATACAAGAGGGAGAAAATCATGCACGCAAAGCATGTAAGCGAGTGGCCAGGTGGCATTGCGTATTGAACACGATTTCCGCATGACAAGTGACGAGATACAGTTTGTTGAAGTATGGGTTGCACGGGTAATTTGGTGGAGCACGCCGCACTGGATCCGTTCTTCTTTTGGGCCACCTTGGAATCAAATTCACTCCCAGCCTTTTAACGTTGTTGCCCTTCAAATTTATTCTAATTACCATTTTACTCAATTTACCTGTGTAGTTGAGGGAAAATAATAATTAAAAAGAAAAAATAAAATCCAAATAAAAATCTAATTTAACTAAAATAAAAAACAACTAACTAGCAATTAAAAAACCTAAAACTCACAAAATATAAAGTTAAAAATATCTAATTTATTAATATAAAATGGGCTTATCAGACACTATTAAAAAGCATTTTAAAGTTACAAAACAGAGAAAGAAGAAGATTAGGAAAGAAAGAGCTTAGATTTTGTAACGTCTCCTTTTTGGTTTTTTTTTTTCTCCTTTTTTTTTCTTATTTTTTTATATTCTAAAAAATACTTGAATATAGGTGTAATTTGTTTTTTACTTTTATTTTTATTTTCATTTATGGTTAGATTATTGGTGTTCTAAGGATTTCAATGTAGCTTACTTCATGTTGCTTTGATTTTTCATTTATTCAAACTGATTGTTATTGTCTAAATTATATTGGATAATTATTCTATATGGTGTTAATGCTTCCAGGTTATTGATCACCAATTAAGAAGCTGTGGATTGCTATCAGAGTAACATTATCTTAGTATGATAGAAATATATCCATTATGACTATGCAGCCATTAGGGGGCGTTTGGTATACAGTAATCTTGAGGTATGAATGAGAATCTATAAGATTTTCATGTTTGGTATACAGTAATCTGAGTTTTGGATTCCTGAAAAACTCATTCCCATGGGATTCAGATTACCTCATTTTGGGGTAATCTGAAGCCCATCCAACAGGTGATATTCATATTCTTGGGAATCTCAAAACTATAGAAATCTCACTTTTTTTTTCATGATGATGACGATAATAATTATATTATTATTATAATATTTTTATAAATTAATATTTCTATGCAAAATAAATATAAAATTATATCAATATAAAATAATAATTTGATAATAATGTTAATAATAACATTAACACTATTAATAATATATAATATATTACATATACAATATCTAAATATAATATATATTATTATTAATTAATATTAGAATATAATATATATATAAATAGTATAATAATAAAATAAAATAATTTCATACTACTTTATAAATTAATATTAATATATGATATAATATAAATTATATCAATATAAAATTATAATTTAATAATAAGAATAATAATAACATTAATAAAAAAATAA
>CAMOHE010049781.1:0-31334 GCA_946598075.1 Artocarpus hirsutus | reverse complement strand
AATAAGTGTTGCACACCCAATGAAATGTTAAGTTATGATGTTATGTTATGTGTCATGTTTGGTTTGGGATTAGCCACCCCTCTCCTCTCATGACGGCGCGCCTATGATGATGATGTTATGGTGCAACACTTGGGCCCCTTAAGATAAAATGGATAAGTTTTAATATGGTTGATGTAATGAAAGATATGTTCTTATGAAAATGTGCCTAGTGCACTATTATGATGATGATGATGATGATGATGATGTTCATGAAATGTTTTTAAGTTGTGAGAATTACAATGTACTTACTAAGCATTAGCTTATTCAAGTTTTTCATCATGTTGCAGATAAGGGTAAGAAAATTATAGAGTAGGCGGAGGATAATGACAGGCATGTGAGCTAGGAAAGAAGAATTGCAAATGAAAGAACGCCAAGGAAAGAGACTATAATGAAATATTCCATGTTTTGTGAATTTGAGTATGTTTATAATTTAAGGATAAGTTTTAAAAATTTCATGAATGTTTGTTTGATGTTTTTTTTTTATAAATTTTCTTCCGCATTTGAAGTTTTAAAACTTATTTTTTTTTAAACAAAGTTTTCTTTTGTTCGGCCTGCCGATCATACTGGTCGGACTGCCGAATAATTCTGATCGGCCTGTCGATTGCCATGTATTGGCCTGCCGATCTTGTTGATTTTTAAAACCCCATTTTGCAAAGCCTCGGACGGCCTGCCGATGGGTGACCTTCGGCCTGCTGGTCTAGTTCGGCCTGCCGAAACCCAAAGTTCAGCCTGCCGGCCGAGCTGTGTTTAAACAATTTTATCTTTTGTTTTCAAAGGTCAATTTAATTTTAAATGATATTAGCAAACTATTTACAGAATGTTTATGGAAAAGCAAATTGTTATAATTAATTAATTATAATTTCTTGGGAATTGTATTTTTGTATAAAAAAAATGTATGTAAAGATCCTGGGAATGCTTTTCCAAACTATGATTATAAATATGAATTCAAATACATAATAGTTTTGCTACAATTAATAGTTTAAAGAATGAATGTAACGACATCTGTGACGTCCAAAAAAAGGGGCGTTACATAAGCCCCCAACTTAAGAGTCCATTCATAAGGTACTTTTATCTTAAAATCGCTTTAAAAATGGAAAGAAAGATTTCTACATTTGATAAACAAAATTAAACAAACTAAAGAAAAAATATATAATTTTCAAGGAAAAAAAAAGGGAAAAAGATAATTGAAAAAAAATGTGGTTGGAAAATGATGGGGGTGTGATTAATGACATTTTTTTGCTAATGAGGTATGATTAATGACATAATAATGCTTATGCCAGCCTCAATAGTCAATACTCCAAAGACATCAATGTGAAATTTTAAAGTAGTTAGTGGAGAGAGTACTTAAATGTGAGTTGACTTATCATAGTGCATGTTACTTACTCTAAAGATAGTAATTTGGATTGGAAAAATGATGGTCGTATCTGTTTTGGTTGGAAAACTAGAGGGTATATTCATGTTAGGGATATCTCTACGCAAGAACTACAAGGCATCAAATTTTAGTTCAACTACTATAGTTGGTTCAAATTTAAATTTTGTTTCCTACATATACTAATTTGGTAGTTTATAGATCTGGACTATTTGATTGCAATTTATATAGGATCCAAAAGCATTTGACTTACACATATTCCTTTCTCTTAGTCTATGGTTTTTAAAAATTAAGATTGTTACACATAATTCATTTCAATATTGTTGAATGGGAATGTTGAATAGAAATGTTGAATTGAAGCTTGGAATGTCAATACTATTCTCATAGACTCGCACATTTCAGATATCTATGTAAATGCTTTCAACTTGAATGATTGACTCAAAATTTGAAATAAATTGTGCTCATTTTCTTGGATTACATTTATTTATTTTGTTATGCCTTTGAATGTGATGTTTTTTGTTATGTTATGGACACCATAATTTGAATTTGTGTTCATAAAGACCGACCCAATAAGTGGCTGGTGCATATTCCACATTGCAAATTGTAATATGAAAATGTGACATAGGATTCAATCCCTTGGTACCCAAAGATGCACAAATTTAAAGCACCATACTTGTGGAGACGATTTTAAACATCTTGCAAAATTACTTAAAATTATTAGCAATTAGCAATTTTTAGTAAATATGTACACCATTTCATTGTTGATCATGATCTACAACAGTCTCCTGAGAAGTCGTGGTTATAACTAATAAGTCAACCATTAAAAGAACTAGAATAATGTACTCAATTAGCTTCCTTGAACTTACAAGGATTCCTTAATCACATGCACCCTTTAATATTTTACACCAGCCAAGTTGTACTAAGTTAGCTAAGCTCTTCTCTCTCTTTCTCTCTTCCCCCCAACATTTGGTCCTAAACTAGAGGCTGATTATAGGAAAATAAAAACATACTTTTCAGATTTGCAAAGAGATAATCAAATATCAAAATTAGCTTTGGGTCCATAATATCCATTAAAAAAATGAAAGGAGAAGAAAAAGATAAAGACAGTGTTTTAGTCCTTTCAAGGAAGAAATGAATTCTTCCCCTCTTCAAAACAATAAAAAATAAACAATGTTAATCTTAAATGCAAGTATGGGTGCTTCCTACTTGATGTCCTCATTCTTTACCTGAAAGTTAAAAAAAAAAAAAGGTTTTTCCAACACTTTTTTTTTTTTGGTTATTTTACTGAGGATGATATTTGAGGAGAATTAAAGTGAAAGATAAAGCTCTTGGGCTTGTTTCTTGCAATTGTCTCCTTTGGATTGCCCTCTTTGTAGTTTTCTTTTGAGAATTTTGCCAAAACACCCTATATTTATGTCTAGACATGTTCTGACATAATTTTAACTATAGTATTATGCACTAGATTTAATTGATTTTCCTTTTCAGGGAAAAACATATATTGTTTTTAAAATACCGGAGGCTAGCTCTACTCTGAATTTGCAAGTAAGTTCCATAGCCTCCAAAATTTTTTATTTTCTACAAAGGATAATGAATTTTGATTGGAATTCATCATTGTAATATAGGATGTTCAAGGACTAGTAACTTGGGTGCTTGCTGAATCATCCCTCATTTTCTTCTTCCTCTATTGAAGCAAAAGTCGCTGCCTCTCTCATGCTCAAACGTTTGTCTATGGGGGAAGAATACTTTAATTTAGCTATCTATTTTTCTTGTTATTTTCTTCCTTTCATTCTTGTGGGAGGCAGTAAGTCGGTGGAGATTCAAAATAAATTAAAAGAAAACCTCAAAAAATAGAAGACAAAACAAAGCATCTCCTTCTTTAGATATCCATTGCAAATTATCAGCATCGTTTCTCTAGCAGGCCTTAATTTCCAAGTTGTTAAGGTGAGGTTGCACGATCTGATTTGATAAGGTAAACTATGATTTTCAGGTTTCATGGGTTTTGTTCCTTTTAGAGATTGTGGTGATTTCTGTATAGGATTCTAATGTGAATTTTCAAGGTTTTGGTTTGTCTCTATGTGTGCTTTTATTATTTTATTTTTTTTGGTGTAGAAGTTTTCATTTTTTATATAAAAGTAAATAAAACCAATTAAATTTTAATGAATGGGATTATGATCACTTTGATTGATATTAGATCGACGGTATTTTTCTTTTTTTTTTGGGTTGTCTTCTTGCTATATATCTCAATTTTTGTTCAAAACAAACATTGTTTTTAGGCCTTGTTGGTAGGAAGAAAAGTGCAAAGAAGATGTTGATGAACTGATGATATTGTTGGTGTTCGACTAAATTCAAGTAATATATCATCTAACATCTCTAGGTCATTGTATGTTCTTCTTTGTTTTTCTCTTTTCCCCTTAAATCTGTCTAAATTTAAAAAAGAAGAAAAATAAGAAATAACAAGTTTGGTGAGTGATGAGTTCGCCTACATTGCCAATTTTTACTCAAAGTGTATGCTTGCTTTGCTATGTTGGAACAAAATGAAGTTGCTTTTTGTTAAAATACTTGCTTCGACATTTCACATTTTTTATCTCTATTCTTTACTAGCTAATTGCATGATAGTATCTCTTGCTCAACATATTGCAACTCTTCTTGCTTGTCTCTTAGTTGCACTTTCTATTTCTTGTTCTAACTTACATGTTATCCATGTTGGTGAAGCCCAAAATAAAATGGTATCCTCTCTACTCATATTTTCTCACTTAAATACCTATCTATATATAAGGTGTCCTCATAAAATCTTCAACTTTGCTTATTGATTTATATCAATAACACTTTATTTCCTTTTCATATTCTTTTTCTTTTTGTTTGTTAGAACTTTATTCTTTAAATTCCCATTAGCCATGTTGGACTTGTTCACTCTAACTACTTCTAGCGCTTGACTTGCCTTTGTTTCTACGACTTAACCATAGTGCAAAAAAATTGTGTGCATAAGTCAGAAGTTATTAGGTTAGCAGTAAAAGTCAAAAATCTAATCTTATACTACACCAAGTGTATAAAGAAAACGAGACAAGTCCTCTGTTTCACTCCAATACTAAAAAGCTAAAGAAATTAGAAATTCACTACATGCCCAACTGTTGGTTTTCCTCCTCTTAAGAGCTCAATCTTTATTTTTCATTAAAGTATATTATTTGAGAGAACTTGATACAATACTCTCTTTGCTATCTGATTCTTTTTTGCTGTCTATCTCTTCGATAAATCCTTAACTTTCTTCTCTTTCACTTCTTCTACCCATAAGTCAGAAGCCATTTGAAATTGTTTGAAAACCTGAAGGCATTTTGGAATTCATGCTTTGGTTGTTAGCTGCCAAATAATGGTTAGTTAAGTTCTGAACTTTTTTTTCTTGCTTTTCTAGGTTTGTTCCCACTATTGTTGGTTTTTTTTTCCTTATGTCGTATGATGGTGTTTGCATTATCTCGTAAGATAAACATCTCTTTTTGATATACATGGAATGGGGCTATCCTTATTTTAATTGCTCTTTGGTGTTAATTCCATTGTAATTGTTATTTAAATTTGTTTTCAATTTTTATAAAATTTGTTTTGTATGTTGAATAGCCTCTAAGACTAAATCCCGTGTTAAGGAGTGAGGAGCACTACGATTGCAGGGTGTCGAAGAGATCAAAATACAAGCATTATGCAAAGTTCATTATAGGCAATCTAGGCCTAGACGATCTGCAATGGTTTAGAGGCACCCAATTTGGCCATATGTTTGACGTGGCCAAAGATTTTCAACACTCTGGCCAAATGTTGTGGTCATTGGTGCTGCGGATGGCAGCAGTGAACTATGAAAATGAATTTTAGATGTTGGTTAATCGTGTTCCTATTAGGTACACATTAAAGGATTTTGCCTTGCTAACAAGATTATGTTGCGGTGATGAGTATCCTGTTCTTGACATAACAAATGAGGATGGTGAGGATGAGGAGGATGAGGATAATGCTACTCCACCCTTTGTGCATAGGCACTGGCCGAATAACATAGAAGTTTCCATCTATGATGTTATCGAGAATATGGAACAGAACATCGAAGCTATAGACAATTTAGATAAGAGAAAGATGGCGACTTTGATTTTTGTCGTTGGTGTTTTAATGGCCAACAACAAAAATTGCATGAAAATCAAAACACAGTTCCTAACTTTAGTCGATAACATAGATGCTTTCTGTGCCTATCCTTGGGACTGAGAGTCATTTAAGTATTCAATCAAGGAACTAAAAAAGGATATAAGGAGTAAGTGTGGCTCGAGTAATGCAACATTCAATTTTAATGGATTTATATATCCATTTGAGGTAATTAAACATTCCTACTTTATATATTAGTTTGTGTTTAATATTGCATTTATCGTTTTATATTTGATATAATATCTGATCCAAAATTTAATTTTAGTATATGTATTTGCGTACGAGTGCATCCCTGCGATGGCAAACAGATTTGCTACCCCCATCCTAATAGAAGATCCTATGCCCCAAATGTGTTGTTGGAAGACAATAAAGTGGAGGGGTGTAGCCAATCCTTCAAGGGTTGAGAGTAATTTAATAGAAGGGCCACAAGTCAGTGTCTACCTACTACTCATGTAATTATTTAAAATAAGTAAAACGAATATGGTCTTAACAAGAATTTTTTTAATTTATTTTGCAGGATATTCATAGCATGTTGTTTACTACAAATGAGAAGATGAGAACCCAATGGATGGTCAATTATAGGCCTTTTGTGGGAAGAAATGTTGATCCAATTATAAGCTAGTTGAGTAAGATTCTTGAACGAGGAGAGCGTGTAGTTTTTGGCCATGACCATCCAGAGCATGTTTCCCCCTTCGTTGATCAAGATACGCCCTCAACTTTCAAACATTAGGATGCTCCTCCTAGAGTAGTGCTCTTGAGAAAGAGGTTCAAGCCATCAGAAAAGAGCAAGAAGCCATGAGAAGAGAAATGGCTTTAGGGTTTGAGCAGTTGAAACAACATATTTTTTACCAATTCAAACATTGGTCAGAAATTATGCTGCCAAGGGGACATCAGGAACATCATTACAGTGAGGGTTATGATGGGTTTACTACGTCTCAGTCGTGCAGTACACCCCTTCATGAGGAAGGATTGCCAAACTTATCTCCCTCACCTCGTCCCTCTCCTCTTACTATGGCTTAGCCTCACACTACGCCCTTGCCTGAAGATAAGTCACTTGTTGTTTCCTCACCTCACACTACTCCCAAACCTGAAGCCGGATCACCGCACTTATTAAGCTCACCCAAGGAAGCTTCGACCCAACCTCGCAATACGGTCGTGCCTGATGTATGTCGTACACCATCCATTCCTTCCTCACCTCGCACAACACCCTTGCCTCGCTCACCTCGTCTTACACATAGCACTGATATAGTGGTATACAATGAAGAACCACCGCCATTACAAATAGAAAGACTGCAAAGACTGTGGAGGATCAGAAAAGATCACAATATATGCAAACTCAATATACTAATCCTAGAAAAAAATGATTACAGTGTTTGTTCTCAATATAAAGAACAATGTACTTGTTTGGATTATGTTTGCAGGCTTTCAACTTTTGTGGATTATGTTTGTAGGTTTTGTAGTTTGGGTGGATTGTGTTTGCAAGTTTTGTAGTTGTCTGGATTGTGTTTACAAGTTTTAGATGTTGTCTAATATAAGTCGTTATGCTGTCAAAAATTTTTTAAAAGGAAAAAAAACAAAGCAACTTTTCCAATATTTTGTGGTTTGAACGGTTATGGGGGAATTGAAAAAGTTTGTAAACTAATATTGCAAAATGATTTTACTAATTTTTGTTAATAAGTGTTTATTTGTAATGGGTTTTTTGGTTGTTATAGAGAATTTACACACTCTACATAATTAAACGATCACATATTATATTTGACAGCCCCAACCTAGAATTTTTACCATATCCCTTACAATTTCAAAAATTTTTAAAAAATGAGGTTGATGTGAGGTCAGTTGATATAAGGTCTACATATGCAAACCCTATATCATCAACCCTATGTCGAATATGCATCTACATGGGTCTATACGTGTAGACCCATCTAGATAGCATGTAGACCCCATACGGGTTAAACATTAAAGAAGAGGAAGATAATGTTCCTTTGAAAACATAGGGTCTCATGCGATGATTCTTAAACATTAAAACATGTAGAGAAATCCCACAGGCACAATTTTTTTTTAAATATGATACATGGGGTGGTGATATACAAGGGGGTGAATTTTTGACCAAAAAGACACCAAGGTCGATATGGGTCGACATGAGGTCGATATAGGGTCTACATATATCAACCCTATGTTGAACCTACATCGACCCATATCGACCTCATATAATTGAAAAAAG
This sequence comes from Artocarpus hirsutus, assembly GCA_946598075.1. Lineage (NCBI taxonomy): Eukaryota > Viridiplantae > Streptophyta > Magnoliopsida > Rosales > Moraceae > Artocarpus > Artocarpus hirsutus. Next base: position 23,538 of record CAMOHE010049781.1, on the reverse strand, counting down.
ATAGAAAAATTATACTTGTGTAGACTTTATGTCGACTCTGTGTCGACCCATATCGGCCTAGAATTTATAGTGACTCCGACTTGACGTGTCCATCTAAAATGTTATATTTATACATTTTTTAATTTCATGTGTGAACTCTCATCCTCGTAATGGGTTAAACACTAAAGAAGAGGAAGATAATGTTCCTTTGAAAATGTTCCCTTGAAAATGTTCCTTCTCATGCGATGATTCTTAAACATGGAAACATGTAGAGAAATCCCACATGCATAATTTTTCTTTAAATATGATACATGAGGTGGTGATATACGATGGGGTGAATTTTTTATCAAAAAGACACGAAGGTCAATATGGGTCGACATGGGGTCGATATAGAGTCTATATATATGGACCATATGTCGAACCTGCATCGACCCATATTGACCTCATATAATTGAAAAAAGATAGAAAAATTATACTTGTATAGACCTTTTGTCAACTTTGTGTCGATCTATATCGACCCAGGATTTATAGTGACTTTGATTTGACATATCCATCAAAAATGTTATATTTGTACATTTTTTAATTTAATGTGTGAACTCTCACCCTCGTAATAGGTTGAACATTAAAGAAGAGGAAGATAATGTTCCTTTGAAAATGTTCCTTCTTATGTAATGATTCTTAAGCATGGAACATGTAGAGAAATCCCACATGCTTGATTTAACATTAAAACATGATAATTGTATGGTTATGTACGATCAGGAGAATTTTTGCTTAAAAAGACACCAAGGTCAACATGGTTCTACAGGGGATTGACATGGGGTCTACACCCATGGCCCACCTTGCTCTTCATGGTCTGCATGTGTCGACCCATGTAGACCCCATGTCAACCCTATTTTTTTTGTACTTGTACATCTCATTCAATAGCATTATAAAAAGGTCGATACCATGTAGACCCCATATCGACCCCATTAAATTTTTAAGTTTTGTAAATTCTGGCAACATAACAACTTAATTTAATCAAAATCTGGAGAAACATTGTATATAACAATATGGAACAAGACAATAATGATATTAAATGGAACAATTAACAATTACATCATTGAAAACATAAAAAGTCATTATCTCTTAGCAATAAACGAAATCAAGAAATTGGCGCATTCCTACAAGCTTTTGATAATGCCTGTACTGTCTGCATCTAGTGCACATGTTTCTTCTTTGTTTGGTGCTCTTACCTGTGCTTGGAATTGTTTTGTATTTTGACCTACTGTGTCTTTGCTTAACATTACGTGGTAAAATGCACATTTCTCTAACATCATTGGGAATCTCTCATTGGGACAAATCGGGTATAGGATAAATTGTCTATGCATATGCATTAACCAATGTATCCGTCTTGTAATAATGTGAACATAAATCATAAACGGATGTTTTTGCCTTCCCGTAAGCTACAATTGCATGTTCACATAGCATCTGATCTATGTCAAACACGCGACAAGTGCAAGTTCTCAATCTAATGTTCATAATTGCAGAAATCTCTCCACCTACAATGTAGTACTCATCAATATTGAGCTTATTGACTGATAGAAATCCAACTCTATCGTACCTATTATAGAGTCTTTTCTCATTCATCGGTGTCAAAACTAAGGTATTAATAATGGCATTGGTCCACCTTTTGTTAAACCACATAGACATCTTTCCCAACACATAATCTAACAAGGCAACAACAGGGTAATCTCTGACATCTTTAAGCATTTCATTCTATGATTCAGCAAGGTTTGAGGTCATAATATCGTATCTATTTCGTTTAAAATGAGCGTGAGACCAGTTCTCAAAGCCAACCTGCTCTTGAGGGTATCTCCCAACGCATGGATAATCAAAACAAAGATCCTTGCAAAAGATATCAAACTCATCAATTCGATAAGTATTAGTAGCTTTAAAGAACAATGGTAGAACACCGCTAGAATGGAAGGTAACCTTGATGTTTTGTGCCACATGAAATGTGCAACAGCCATGGCATGCTAACTCATAAACTGTCTCAATAGCCTTTTTAATGCTTCGATGCCTATCAGATATGAAAACTAAATCTTCGCAATCTTTCACAACTTCCTTCAACTTTGCGAAGAACCATGTCGAAGATGCATCATCTTCTTTATCCACAATCCCCTAAGCGTTGGGATAACAACAACATTCACTATCTTGAGCAGTGGCCACAAATAGCATGCCTCTGAAATTTTCCTTCAAAAATGTTCCATCGACAACTATTACTTTCCTCATGCAAACAAATCCTCGTATGCAAGGTCCATGTGCCACAAACAAATATTTAACCTATTAGAATCGTCTACCTTAATATGGGTAATAGTGCCATGGTTTATAGACTTGAGCATATGACAGTAAGATGGAAGGATGGCAAAACTTTCTTCGATCGTACCCCTTACAAGGTTAATTGCATGCTGACGAGCCATCCAACCTTTGTAGTGATTGAAATCCATTCCAAATTTTCTACGAACATAATTACAAATTGATTTAGGTCGTGGACCCTATGGTATACCTACAAATTGACTTGTGATGCACTCCCCAATAACAGAGTATGATGTTTGCCTATGCTTCGATGAATGTTTTTCTAGCAAACAGGATCTACAATACTTACGAATAATAAACATGTTTGACAATGACAACTTACATGCTTGAACACACCACTTACAATTTGGATCCACACACTCCACTACAAGTAAATTTTTGACTGATTTTTTTGTTAAAAACTCGAACCTTCCTTTTAAAGCTATAACATAAAGTTTCGTCCTTAACTCTGCCTTGCTTCTAAAGTAGTCACCAACTTGTAAATTAGACCCATCATTGAATGTAAAACTATTCAAAGTTGAGGATGATCCGACTTTTCTTTCATTTAAAATCATGAGTAGTTATGGCAGAGGTAGTGGACCCATATTGTTAAGAGCTGAGGCATTATCTTCTAAAGCAGCGTCAACAAAATCACAACAAAAAAATTCATCATTTGGTGGATTTATTTGAATTTCTTCTTCATTAGTAGGAGCTAAGGCAATCTTCTCTCAAACTACATTCTCCCGTTCAACACAATTCATATCTTCTTCTTCCACTTGAACATGTATAGGTATTATGTTACCACTGTACTTAAATAACTCTATAAAAACTAACAGGTCATCATCGTCAAAAATTCTAATTGGCTTTATCTTATCAGAGCGTTTTGGTGACATGTAGGTTATCTTCAATGACTTATTTCCACGATCAATTCTAGCTTTTGTACAAATCTTGTTAATTAACATGCTAAACTTAGGCCTCTCTTTTTCTAACATAATTCCTTTCATTTCACCTTACGCCTCACACCACACCCAACAAGTTTCCAACTCATTCCAATGTCCTCCAATGTCGAAATAAATTAGTAATGGAGCCATTTAGTTATCAAACTACAAAAAAAAAAAATGAAATAATGATGTTTAGGCTAGGCCTCAATTCTAGTTCAATCAAAAGATGCTATTAACAGTTCCAATTTAAACAAAACAATTACCTAAACATTGCATAGACATATATATATATATATATATATATTACAACTAATGCTATTAACAATTACATAGATATATAGATTTCATCCAAAATTCACATAATCAAACAAGTAATGCAAAATGCAAAATTTCATGGTTGATTAATAAAAAGAAAAAGGACCAATGAACATTCATAATTAGTGGCCTTTTATACAATCATGCATAAAACTTGCAAAACTTACTTTGGTTTAAGGTCTGACTTAATGCCAGCATAAAACAAGCTTTGTTCTAATATCTTTTCAACATCTTCCTCTTTTGAAAATTCAACCAAATCTGTACCACAGAAAAACCTTTTGTCAGCAACATGACGAGGAAGCCTCACACTGTTAATCTGAAATAAGACAAAGAAAGCCCTTACACCTAGAATGTGAGGACCAAAATAGTTATTCATGTATAAAAAGGAGAGTGTGATTACAGTTTACTATACTACAACATCATGTAGCAATATCCACGATATGACAAAAAAATTGCAATTTCAATCAAACATTAAAATGAAATTACTGGCAAGCCAGTTTAGCAACGACAGACAAGGACATAATTTGGTTTGGCTAACACATTGGGGAAATGTTGTTGTGCGTGTGTTGGTTTCAAATCCAACAATTGATTTGGTTTGGCTGACACATAACTTGGTTAATTTGGTTGGCTGACACAATTGATTTCAGTCAAACATTAAAATGAAATTACTGGCAAGGCAACTCAAACCAACAAAAGTAAGTACCTAAACCAATGGGCACCTAAACCAATGGGTATGTATATATATATATATATATATATATATGAAGTTCCTTTTGGGTTTTACTTGCTTATTCTTAAAGACTTAAGTTCTAACAGTGGGACACAAAGATTTGCGTTTAATTAAAAGGCCTACCATTTGATCAATATTTTCCAATAATTTCCATGGCAATTTCTTTGGTGGAAACTGAAAAAGATACCTATTGGTAGTTATCTATTTTTAAACCCTCATATCTATAGAGAAATAATTTTGACTAGATCTAACAATTTCAAAACATGTACCATTTGTGGAGATTCCCATTAGAAAAATCCCTAATTTTCTATATTGTTCTATCAATTAAAGGTTTCCTTGAAAGAATAGGACATATGATTTCTTAAATTAGTTTATGAGTTAGAGTTGGAAGGAACTCAAGGCAATTAATTAATTCAGCTTACTTAATAAACAAAAAAAAAAGGCAAGAGCAAACTAGCCCACTATTACATGCACTAGAATTAACAAATAAATTTTCAAGAGGACTATAAAATGTGCAATACTTAAGGTGCTCTTTTCATGGAAGAATGACATAAATACAGTTCATGAAGCTTACAAGAAAACCTAGCCCAACTTCTCTTTCTTTTCTTTTCTTTCTCTTTCTCTTTTTTTTTCCTCACATTTTTGCGGTCAAAAACCAAGAGTTACATTCACATCTTCTCCATCTAACTTCATTTTCAAATTCCAAACCCAGTAAAACACTTCTGTATGTATCAAAAGTAAGAAGAAGATATACCTTGGCATGTTGATTAAATAAAGCTTCCACATCTTCAATTCCTCTAATTCAAGTTTTAGGTGAGCACCTTCATCAAATTTTTCCTTGCACTTCACATCATACTCAAAGGGCAACGAAGCAAAAGACGAAGTAGTAGAAGAAGACGGTGGTCGACCGCGAAGTTTGGTGGAGAAGATTTGAAGAATTGAAGAACAATTGAAGAATTGGAGACAAGGGAAGAATTGGGGGAGAGCTACTGGCTAAGGATGGCTACAGGCGAGGGAAAAAGAAATGGGGATGGCATTAGGGCATGTGAATTGGGTTTTTTTTTTTTTCAATTTTCTTCCTAATTTTTCTTTCCAATTTTCTTACTCAGGTGACTACTGTTGGGGTACAATTCGGACAGGCCCAAATTGACCGTGGGCCCTGGCGGCCCAACAATGTTGATCGAGCGACTCGAACAGGTCGCACGATCGAATCGATTATTCGATTCGTTAGTTGGGATTGGCTTCCCAAACTGACTATTCGATTCATTCAGGGTACCGCTCATCCAGATCGTTTGAGGAACTGCTCGTCCGGATCATTCGTATCGGTTCGACGGATAGCACGTTCTAACATTTAGCGCACGTTGAGTACAGGACCGAAATATGAGGAAGTAGTGGATTCTACAGCAAATCATCAACCGACACGTATCCCAGTATCACAGTTACCTATGAAGCATTACTCCACTCCATCTGATGGTTAAAGACCACGTTTCAATTCCATAGTCTATATATAGCAGAGAGGTAGCTTCGAAAAGGAGATATATAGAAAACTCTGCATGTTTACTTTCATCCTAGTTTCCTTGTAACACTGCAATTTGTACACAGGATACCAGATATTGAACTACAGTGGACGTAGCTCTTCATTAACAGAGTGAACCACTATAAATTCAGCGTGTTCTTTATTTCTGCTTTATTTTCTTAGTTTAATTCTAATTTCGTGTGTGCATCCGAGTGGACAGGTCCATCTAACGGTGATTTGAGGGCCCAAGTCCCCAATTGCTTAATTCAAAAATATCTGTTGAAAAATTCATCCACAGTTTGGCGCCCACCGTGGGGCCTTCAAGTCATCAACTCCAAGATCTAGGGACTCGGATTCAAATGACAGACAACATGGATAACCAGCACACACTGGAAACAGCGGTGGAAGAGATTGAAGGGACAACCCAAGACCAATGTATGGAAACACTCGTAGTAGAGATGGAGACTCTGAAGAAAACACTCTAGGAACAAGCAGCACTCGCTCAGGAACGTGACAAGAGGATGGAATAGCTGAGTAGTGAAAATTTGGCTTTGAGAAGCCAAATTAGCTATCAAAACTCCCAGATAGCTTCGCAATCGTATTATTACCCGTACTATGGGTATTCAACGTTTCCAGCTACTTCAACGACGCAACAACAATTCCACACCCCACAACCGGGAAGACAGCAATGAACACACAGCCCGATAGGAAGAATGCAGCCATTATATTCTTCATTTACTCTAGCACCAGCGACAACGATGACCGGTATGGCTACAACGACTCCAACCATAGCAAACGTCGATATGGAGCATAGACGTCATGAGGTAGAGACAGACAGAAACGAAAGAATCAAAACAATGCTCAGACGAGAAGAACCAACCGTCAATCTGCTGACATCAGAGTCGATTCAATCTATGATGAGAGAGATGCTCGAACAGAATTCCAAATTTGTAGAAGAAAAGATCGACGAGAAATTTTCCAAGGCCACGAGCAAGACTCCGGCGCTGGACGACATCTCCAAAAGCATCCGGGATACCCCGCTGACAAGAAGAATTACTTCAATCGTTATGCCCAAGTACGGAAACATTGTGTTCGCTCGCTTCGATGGAACCTTCGATCCTAAAGACCACCTGCTGCAATATAAGAACTTGGTCAGTGCTACTAATATACCAGACTCGATCCTCGATGAGATGATGTGCAAGCTGTTCGCACAGTCACTCAAAGGCCCGACCCTTCGATAGTTCAGCAACCTCAAAACCGAATCGATAGATAGCTTTGAGGAACTGGCGAATCAATTCGTGAAGTCATACTCAGTACATATTAGAACCGAAAAAATGACCAAAGATCTATGGTCCGTTGTCCAAAGCCCAGGCGAGCCATTACGGGCTTGCATTAAAAGATTTAGCAGGACACTCTCCGAGATTTCGGATCTGGAAGACGGAACAGCCCGCGAAGCTCTGAAGAAGGGACTCCTGCACAGGTCATCCTTCAAAAGTAGCATTTGTTCTGACTACCCATAGACGATCTAGGAAGCACTGAATAGGGCTAAAGGCTGGATCGACCTGGAGGAAGAAAACGAGAGGTGCGAACGAGAGTTTAATAGAACGAAGAGTCAGAACAAATGGAGCCAGAAGCAGCAACACCTACCAAACCAGCGAGGACGAACGAGAACACCACCAAAACGAGAGTGGAGGCAGAAAGACGACAAGCCTCGATCTGCAACAAGACCCCTATCACCACCAAAATATGCCCTGAGCATTTCACCGTCGGAGTTAGTAGCTCAGCTGGAGGGAAAAAGCTACGTCCGATGGCCTGGCAAATTGCATGCGAGCCATTCGCAGGACAAGTCAAAATATTGCAAATTTCACCAGGACACGGGGCACCTGACAGTCGACTGCAAAGCGTTGCAGTCAGAAATTACGGAGCTTCTCAAAAAAGGTTATTTGAAAGAGTACCTCTCGGAAAAGGGTAGGAGGACATACGGGCTCAACAAGGAGTGAAGAGGATGAGCGAACGAGGAGGACGAAGAAAAAACGCCACCACCACCACCAGTAAGAAAGGTAATCGGAGCCATTTGTGGAGGCTCGGTTTTCAGCGACGACTCGATCAATCAGATGAAGCCGTATCAAAGGAGAGCAAGTACGGCAACCACAAGTACTGCTCACAGCTATCACCTCGAGTATGAAATTTTATTTTGTAGTGACGAGACGATTGGGTTGGACTCGCCACATGACGACGCCTTGGTTATTAAACTAAACGTCACAAATTACGAGATAAGCAGGATTCTGGTTGACAACGGGAGTTCTGTCAATATTCTCTTCCTCTCAACTCTGAAAGAAATGGAAATAGGAGAAGAGGAAATCGAGAAGTCACCGACGTCGCTGGTCAGATTCAACGGAGAAGCAAGCACAGCGATTGAAAAGGTTAGACTTCTAGTTTACACAGCAGGAGAAAACAAACTGACCAATTTCCTGGTTATGGATTGCCCATCGGGGTACAACATCATCCTTGGGAGGCCTTGGATTCATGCCATGAAGGCGGTCCCATCTACCTACCACCAGACAATCAGATTCCCAACAAAACGAGGAGTGCGGGAAATTCGAGGAAACTAAGAGACAGCAAAGAGTTGTTACGTCGCCACAATGAAGCAAAAACGAGCATTATAACAATCATAGTCGAACGAGCAGGGCAAAGATAACGAGTAGAGCCGTGTCGAAACGGTTTTGGAGCAGTTCGATGAAATCCAAATAGACCCGAGAGATGAAAAACGAACAGTGAAGATCAGATCGTAGCTCGACGAGAGTATAAAACACCAAATAATCGAGTTTCTTAGATCTAACGCAGATTGTTTTGCATGGTCTCACGCAGATATGCCTGGAATAGATCTGAGTATAATCTCCCACTGATTGAACGTCGACCCAAAACATAAGCCTGTCCGGCAGAAAAGAAGGAAGTTGGGGATCAAGCGGAACAATTGGATCAAAGACGAAATAAGGAGATTACTCGAAGCTGGCTTTATACGTCCTGTCCAATACCCCGATTGGCTCGCCAATGTGGTGATCGTGAGGAAGAAAAACTAGAAATGGTGTATGTGTATCGACTTCATCGATCTCAACAAAGCTTGCCCAAAGGACAGTTATCCGTTGGCTTACATCGATAGGCTCGTCGACGCTACAGCCGGACACGAGATTCTGAGTTTCCTCGATGCGTTCTCTGGTTACAATCAAATCCTGCTACACCCCGACTACCAAGAAAAAACCGCCTTCATAACGGAGCAGGGGATTTTCTGCTTCAAGGTCATGCCCTTTGGATTAAAGAATGCGGGAGCAACTTACCAACGGCTTGTCAACATGATGTTTGAGCAACAAATTGGTAAGAATATGGAGGTTTATATCGATGAAATGTTGGTTAAATCTCTACAGGCTGATCTCCACGTTCAGCATTTACGCGAATGCTTCGAAGTGTTCAGAAAATATGGCATGAAGCTTAACCCAGAGAAATGCACCTTCGGGGTGGCGAGCGGTATGTTCTTGGGATATCTCATAACAAAGCGTGGAATTAAAGCGATTCCCGATCAAATAAAAGCGTTCCAGTTGATGCCTTCTCCCAGGACAAAGCGAGAAATCCAAAAATTAACCAGACGAGTCGCGACATTAAGTCGGTTCATTGCTAGATGTTCTGACAAGTGTCTACCCTTTTTCTAGCTGCTCAAGAAAAATACCAAGTTTGAATGGGACGAACGATGCGAAGCTGCCTTCTAGGAACTGAAGAGGTATTTGACCACCCCACCAATCATGTCAAAGCCAAGGGATGGCGAACCACTCTACTTATACATTGCTGTATCCGAGACGGCAGTAAGTTCAGCACTAGTTCGAGAAGAAGAAGGGACTCAAAGGCCAGTGTTCTTCGTGAGCCATTCGCTCTTGGACACGAAAACCAGGTACTCGGTCATCGAAAAGCTCGCACTCGCAATAGTCATGTCAGCCCAAAAACTTCGTCCGTATTTTCAGGGGCATACTATTGTGGTGTTATCAACATACCCGATGAGAGCAATTTTGCACAAGCCGGATGTATCTAGTAGAATGACGAAGTGGGCAGTCGAATTGACAGAGTTTGACATCGAATACAAGCCACGTACGGTGTTGAAAGCACAAGTCCTTGTAGATTTTGTGGCTAAACTAACTTGCAAAAACGAAGAGGGAGGATTGGATACATGGATTGTGCAAGTCGACGGATCAAGCAACGAGAAGGGTTCTAGAGTGGGGATTGTTTTGAAATCACCAACTGGTGAAGAAATCAAACAGAGCTTTCGATTAGGGTTTAAAGCTACCAACAACGAAGCTAAGTACGAGGCCCTGATAGCTGGAACGAGGCTCGCTGCTGCATTGGGGGCTACCAAACTTCATTTAGAAAGTGACTCCACACTGGTGGTTAACCAAGTAAATGGAGAATTTGAGGCACGAGATGAGAAAATGTATTTGTATTTAAGCTTAGTCAACAAGCTAAAAGCTCAATTCGATCATTTCGAGGTTAAACATGTTCCACGAGAACACAACTCCAGAGCCGACGCACTGGCTAACTTGGGGTCATCAGTCCATGTAAGCGAGAGAAGAACGATTGCTCTGGAACTACTCGACAGTCCTAGCATTGCACCGATGGAGGAAGCCCACTATGTAGATCCCAGAGATGACTAGAGAACCCCCATCCAGATGTATATCAATGAAGGATGGCTCCCTGAAGATAAACAAGCTGCGAGAAAGATTAAAGTACGTGCTGCACAGTACTGTCTCATAAATGAGAAGCTATATAGATGCTCCTTCGTCGGACCTTACCTCCGATGTCTCGCAGAAGATGAGATCGAGAAAGTGATCAGAGAAGTTCATGAAGGCTCTTGTGGAAATCATTCAGGCGGAAGGTCGTTATGCAATAAGGTGCAAAGACAAGGATTTTATTGGCCGACCATGCAAAACGACTACGAAGACTTCGCTCAAAAATGCGATAGTTGCCAGAGGCATGCCCCCATCATACATCAACCAGCGGAAGAGCTTTCGTCAGTAAGTTCACCATACCCGTTCATGAAGTACTCGATGGACGTCGTCGGACCATTTCCTCCAGCTCCAGGACAAGTGAAGTATTTGCTCGTCCTTACCGACTACTTCTCCAAATGGGTCGAAGCTGAAGCCTTTGCGGATGTTAAAGAACGAGACGTCGAAAGATTTATTTGGAGAAACATCATCTGCCAATTTGAAGTCCTACAAGAGATAGTCACCGACAATGGCTCTCAATTCGTTTCATCATCTTTCAGGAAGTTTTGTCGAGATTGGAAAATTATTTTAAGTTTCTCAATGCCAAGATACCCACAAGGAAACGGACAAGCTGAAGCGACGAATAATACGATTGTGAAGAATCTGAAGAAGAAACTCGAAGCAAGAAAAGGCCAATGGGTCAAGGAACTCCCGATGGTACTATAGGCCTATCGAACGACTCCAAGGAGGGCAACTGATGAATCACCTTTTTCGCTAGTGTATGGAACAGAAGCTGTTATTCCCACTGAGATAGTCGCTCGGGACCTATGAGTCAATTACAACAGAAAAGAAAGACACGGCTTTATATCGCCTTGGATGCTACCAGCAAACAGCAGCCAGGTATTATAACAGAAATGTGAAGCCCAGAAGATTCGTTGAAGGAGAACTTGTGCTTAGGAAAGTTTTCCAGAATACAAGAGAAGCCAACGCTGGAAAATTGGCAGCTAACTGGGAAGGACCCTACCGAATACGAACCATAGTTCGATAAGGAGTTTACAAACTCGAGAGGCTGGATGGATCCTACATAACGAAAAGCTGGAACGTGAATCATTTGAGGAAGTACTACATGTAATTTTCTGATTCTGTTGTTATGTAACGGAACTACGTTTGACTTGATTCCTGTACAAGGGATACGTAGGCAGCTCGTACATGTTATAAACGAGTGCAGTCGCTTTACTATTTCAAATATTATTTCCTTGAAATTAACGAGTTTTTTGAGTTTGATCTTCAGGAGACAAGACTAAATTTTCCCAGCTTCGGACTCGATCATACCGATCCAAAGTCTCCATCGCCATCTTCATGGCCAAGTTCGAACTCGACTAGATCGATCCGAACTCTCTGTCGCCATCTTCATGGCCACTTCGGACTCGATCATATCAATCCGAAATCTTTGCCATCTTCATGGCCAACTTTGGATTCGATCATATCGATCCAAAATCTCCGCCATCTTCATGGCCAACTTTAGACTCGATCATATTGATCCAAACCTTCGTCGCCATCTTCATGGCCAACATCAGACTCGACCAGATCGATCCGAGCTTACAGACGCCATCTTCACGGCCAACATCAGGCTCGACCAGATCGATCCGAGCTTGTAGACGCCATCTTCATGGCCAACATCAGACTCGACCTGATCGATCCGAGCTTGCAGACGCCATCTTTATGGCCAACATCAGACTCGACCAAATCGATCCGAATTCGTAATTTTCACATTCATGGCTTAATTTTTGGTTCGTCTATATCGACCCAAATCCCACTGGACGATCCAAACTAATGGAGCAATTGTTTCAGTTGCAATTTTTAATCCATTTAATCGTTTCAGTGAATACAACGTATGCTTTGTTCATAATTCAAACTAATTTCATTTAGCCTAGCCGGTTGCGAACTCCGTATATTATCTGATTGATTTTGTCAGTTAAGAGATCAAAGATCTTTGATGCACAATGACACGAAAAGCACAAATCTGAAGTGATACGAAAATTTTGAAAGTACAATTTTGAATTTTCCAACTGTTGAATCGAAAATTCTATCAAACAAAATAAAATTGTTCATAAAAAAAAAGGGGGGAAGGTTATTCTTTCAAAGCTCCCCTCCTTCAACTGGCTGGTTATCTTCGAGCTCGTTTGTTTCAATGGTCGATTGATCGACGACTCCAGCAGTTGGAACTGTTACGGCTTCAGACTCGGAAGGAATTTCGACGGTGACGTCTTCGTGGTCAGATTTGACTTCGACTACCTGATCATCCATCGACAGCACTTCCTGAAGTTCCTTAATCTCTTGGTCGATTGCATCGACGGAAAGCTTGTCAGATTTGAATTCGATCATGGCATCGAGTCGTGCCTTGAAGGAAGAGGTACCATAGACCTCAAGTAGCTGCTCTTTGATATCTTCGATGTCCTTATCCTTCGAGGATATCTTCTCCTTAAGACCTTTATTCTCCTCTTCCAAAAGCTGAATCTTGCTCGCTGAGCTTAACACCTTACAGCTCGCCCTGTTCAGCGCGTCGATGGTGTCGTTAAGTTCCCTCTGTTTGCTCTCCATCTGTGACTTCGCCCCTTCGAGCTTTTCCTTGACCTCTTTGTTCTTCGACGCCTTCCGTTCAAGTTTGTGCACTGCCTTGTTTGCGAAGAGATTATGGAACATAAGAGCCTGCACATTTACAAAATTGTTGCGTTAATCGATTCGATCGAACCCATGGGGCTACTTAAAAAATTACGATTTTACCTATCCCAACGCAACAACCAACTCGTTGTGCAGCCATGTAAACAGTTTCCCCCCAAAGACCTCCTCGTCTTTGTTGAAGTAAAAGTTGACTACCGCTCTCGCCGCAACTTTCCTGTCTTGAAGGATGCTGTCGTTATTTGGGACATCTAGCGTCTTCTCTAAAGTCGACCTTTCGACATTTTCGGCTGGAGCAGGAGGCTCCGTACCTTTCCTTTTCTTCGACGGTGGGGGCTGAATATCAAACGGTGGGGGAGGAGGAAGCTCAGACGGTTCGATAGGAGGCATCGTCTCCTTAGGTGCTGACGATTCGCCCGCTTCACCTCGCCTTTTCTTCGGTTTGTCTGCCAGCTTCTTCTTCCTCATCTCACCCAAAGGAGGTAATGTCACCTTCATGGCTGATAAAGCGGCTTCTGCGAGATGAACGTCTTTGTCAGACAGTGGAGTAATAAATTTTGACGGACTGTATAGCCGCTGAAGTGCACCATGGCATACGAACACCCAATCGACTCATTTTAGAAATCAAATAGGAATACCTGTGAGAATGCTATTGAAATTCTTCCAAATTGACGACTTTCCAAGTCGATCGGGTTTTGAAATTTTGGCCCAGGTCTGATCCTTTAGTGTGAGCAGTGCCTGAAGTTTCGATTTGAACCTCTCGCCAACTAGAGCTGGGTGGTTTAGCTCGTAATCTGCAAAAAACAAACGTACTTGAGATCAGTTGGAATTACTATTTGAAACAGTTGAAAGGATTGAAACTCACCGATATGACCGAAAGCAAAAGGAAAAGGAGTTCGAGTAGTAAGCTCGAAGGAGTCGCGGTTTATGGACATGAAGAAGTATCATTCTTCCCAACGTCTATCCGCGTTAGCAAACTCTCCTATAAGCTGCTTCGACTGTCGATAAACAAAATAAAATTGACCTGGGTTTTTACTATTCGGCTTTAGATAGTAACATCGAAGGAAATCGTATATGTCAAAATCTATCTTAGCCTTTTTGATTAAAACGATCAGTGCAATCAGAAGTCGAACTCCGTTCGGCATGAGCTGTGTCATTGAGATATCGAAGTGACCCACGGTCTCTAATATAAATTATGGGATCGGTAGTCGGAGACCAAGCTCGAACCATTTGCTGTACACGTAAAACCAGTTGTCGTCCTGAGTGTCAGCCCGTTCGCCCGGGTAAGGAAGTCAAATCTCAACCGTAGGCAGGACCCCATACTTCGTTCTTATCACATGGAGGTCCGACTCTGTGAGGACAGACTCTGGATTCTTTGTAAAGAATGATACCCCTTTGGTTGGGGAAACATACTTCCTCCCTTCGAATGGGTCGACGTCCTCGATTCTTCTGGAGGGTCCAGCTGGTTGGTTCCTTTCTGTCCCCCAGCTAGACGTTTTGCCAATCTCGGCCCCTGCCGTCCTCATGCTCGATTCAATTAGGTTTTGTTGACGAATCATTTCGTCAACTTCCCTTTCGTCGTTACTCGACCAAGGATCATCTCCACTGCCAGAGCTCGAAGTAGTGGCCACTGATTTTGACATCTCTATAAAACACAATTGCTAAGGGAAATCTAAGGTTTTTAAGATCAAAAAGGCGCTGGACCCTAGAACTTAAAGAACTTGACACAGTTCTTGAATACCTTATAGTCGATGGAGGCAAACAGCCCTGGCGGTTACTGATTTTCTTGGGAAACGTAGCGTATCCAGCATCAAAATGCTCATAATCGGGAGAATATCAAGATTGTAGAAGGGAAATTACAAGAAAAGATGAAAAAGAAGGAGATCTTGCCTGAAGAATTTGAAGGAACTCAAAGAGATGGAAGAAAAATCGTCCTAGAAATCCAAGAGAGAGAGACTAAAAATCCGAAGGAGAGAAATGAGTTGCAGGAAAACGACAGACGCTTTATGTACCTTCCAGAGCACCATTTCGACGGTTAGGATCGCTTCAGATCAATCTGATCGAAAGGCTAGGGTTATGCGTCTTTTCGGTTTCCCGTTCAAACTAAGGCGGTGCCTTTTCGAATCCGACACGTACGTCAACGTCGCAATGAATATTAATGAATCACCAGTGGCATGCCGACACGTGTCACGGGTAATTAATTATCGCGATTTCCCAAGGGAAAGTCATGATTCTGGCATAGGTGAAGAGACGTCCAAGCTGCGTGTAGTCGATTTTAGAATCAGACCTTTACTCCTGTAGTCTATAACATGAGACTAAGGAGTGGGGGGCTAACTGTTGGGGTACAATTCGGACAGGCCAAAATTGACTGTGGGCCCTGGCAGCCCAACAGTGTTGATCGAGCGACTCAAACAAGTCGCACAATCGAATCGATTATTCGATTCGTTAGTTGGAATTGGCTTCCCAAAACTGACTATTCGATTCATTCAGGGTACCGCTCGTCCAGATCGTTTGACAAACCGCTTGACTGGATCATTCGTATCTGTTCGATGGATAGCACGTTCTAACATTTAACGCATGTTGAGTATAGGACCAGAATATGAGGAAGTAGTGGATTTTATAGCAAATCATCAACCGACACTTATCTCTGTATCACAGTTACCTATGAAGCATTACTCCACTCCATCTGACGGTTAAAGACCACGTTTTAATTCCATAATATATATATAGCGAAGAGGTAGCTACGAAAAGCAGATACAGAAAGAGATACAGAAAGATATACAGAAAAAGATACAGAAAACTCTGCCTGTTTACTTTCGTCCTAGTTTCCTTGTAATACTGCAATTTGTACACAGAATACCAGATAGTGAACTACAATGGACGTAGCTCTTCATTAACAGAGTGAACCACTATAAATTTGGCGTGTCCTTTATTTCTGCTTTATTTTCCTTCGTTTAATTCTAATTTAGTGTGCATATCTGAGTGGACAGGTCAATCTAACGGTGATTTGAGGGCCCAAATTCTCAATTGCTTGATCCAAAAATCTATAGGAAAATTCATCCACACCTTTCTTTCTGTAATTGTAGAAAATATCTCAACCTGATGTAGAACAAGAAGCCAATCAAAACAAAGCAGATATTCAGCACAAAGAAGAAAAGAGAAAAAGAAACAATCAAATGTATGTTGCTGGAGAGGGAGGTATCAACTCGAGCGTTGGCTTCATTAGGGGTGGCATTCTCTCTTGAAGAAGTTCTTTGTCGTTGGAATGATGATGTTGTTGAAGTGGAAGGAGTTGTGGGCTGGTCGATTTTTTTTGGTGCAATCTTGAGGCAAATGAGTGGGAGGTTTGACTAAGCATGTGTTTAGAATATTAGTTAGAATAGAAATTATACCTTTTTAAGGACGAGCTCCCTTTCTACATGTCTTCAAATCTTGACTTTGGAATAATTATACCCCACCGCAGCTTGTTGATATTGACCGAGATGGTAGAGAGCATTGTCCCTTTTTTCGTCGATTAAGACGAGGTTATCCTTTAGCATTTCTTAGTTGAGTTGCCTATTCTTGAGAGACTCGTTGATGTGCAGATCACTGGCGACTACTTCAGCCAGGATTATCACCTCTGTTCCATAGACAAGGAGAATGGAGATTCACCCATTGCTCACTGAAAGGTCGTTCCGTATGCCCTAACACCAATGGCAGCTCTTTTACCAAGCAACCTTTTCTAGCCTCGAGTTTCTTCTTCAGATTCTTCACAATCATCTTGTTTATCGCTTCATCTTGTCCATTACCTTATCGATACCTCAAGGAAAGAAGCATAAAATGATCTCCTAGTCTTTGTAGAATTTTTTGAATGAGCTTGAGATGAACTATGGACTATTATCAGTAAAAATCTCTTTGGGCACCGCAAACCAACATATGATATTCTGACAAAAATGATCAATGTCTTTCCTTTTAATGTCTGCATAAGTTTCAATCTCGACCCATTTTGAGAAATAATCTATCAAGATGAGCAAATATGTCACTTGGCCTGGAGCTGGTGGGAATAGACCGATAATGTTGATCAAGTATTTCATAAACAAGTATGGCAGGTTGATCGAGGAAAAGCTCTTCACTTGGTTGGTGGATGATCTGTGCATGCCATTAACAAATATCACACTTTCGTACAAATTTCTCTAAATTGCTAAGCATCATTGGCTAGTAGTAACCTTGACGCTTAACCTTACTGTAGAGTGATCTTCCACTAAACGATTGTCATAGTTGCCTTCATGAATTTCTTGGATTACTTTCTATGCTTCTTCCTTTCCTAAGAA
This sequence comes from Artocarpus hirsutus, assembly GCA_946598075.1. NCBI lineage: Eukaryota > Viridiplantae > Streptophyta > Magnoliopsida > Rosales > Moraceae > Artocarpus > Artocarpus hirsutus. Next base: position 5,989 of record CAMOHE010049781.1, on the reverse strand, counting down.
ATGAAGGTAAGGTCTAGTGAATGAACGTTTGTAAAGTTTCCCTTTGATGAGGTAGTATCTTGCTAATTGAATTTTGATATTTCTAGCCACTAGTTTGTCATCTGGCATCCATCCTTCCTTGACGTACATTTTGATCGGTCTTCCAATTGTCTCTTAGGTCGATGGGGTTTGCCTCCTCTATCTTCATTATACTCGGATGCTCGACGTACCTAAAAGGAATGAACTTTTTTCCTTTACTTTTGTCGACAAACCAAGGTTGCCCAATGCATTAGCTTTTGAATCCGACTCTTGAGAGACATGCTTCACCTTAAACCTGTTGAACTGAGAGTTCAATTTTCTCATGACATCCAAATAGGTCGAATTGAGACTTCAATTTTCTCATGACATCCAAATAGGCAATCATTTTCTCTTCTCATGCAATGAACTCTCCCATCATCTAGTTGACGATAAGAGTCAAATTACTCTCGATGATGAGCTCCATAGCCCTTAGTGCCTTTGTCAATCTTAACCCTACATTCGTGGCTTCATACTCTGCTCATTGTTTGTTGCTTTGAAGCCTAATTGGAAGGACTATTTAATCTCTTTTCCCGTTGATGACTTTAAAAGAACACCCACATTTGAGCCCTTCTCATTTGTTGAACCATCGACTTGCATTGTCCAAACTCTTGGCTCTTCATCTTTTGGCTCATACGTCAGTTTTGTCATAAAGTTTCCTAGGACTTAAACCATCAATGCCATTCTAGGTCTATATTTGATGTAAAACTTGATGAGCTCGACCACCCACTTTTTCAACCTTCTGGAGACGTGGGGCTTGTACAGGATGGCTTACATGGGGTAAGTTAAGAGTATGACAATTATATGGCCTTGAAAATACAGGTGGACTTTTTAAGCCGACGTTGCAAATGCAAGGGCCAATTTTTAAATGACTGCATACCTTGTATTTGCATCGAGCAAAGCATGGCTAGTGAAGAACACTGGCTTTTGAATCAGTTCTCTTCTCTCATGAGAGCCAAGCTTACTATTGTTTTGGATATTACTAGATAAAGGTATGAGGGCTCGCCCACTATTGGTTTCGACATAATGGGAGGGGTTGTAAGATATTTTTTTAGATCTTGAAAACCCTATTAGCACTGGTCGATTCAGTCGAACTTTTTGTTTCTGAGCAATTGGAAGAACATAAGGCTCTTGTCTAATGACCTGGCAATGAATCAGTTTAATGCAGCCACTCAACCCATGAGCTTCTAAATGTCTCGCTTGGTTCGTGGCGAAGGCATGGTCAAGATTGCTTTGATTTGGTCAGGGTGTTAGACTAGGTGCCCTAAGGATAATGATGCAATAACCTTTTGGAAACATTTAATCAATAAAGAGTTAATTTATTATTATATACCTAATATTGTCCTCTTTGTGTTCATTTTTATTGAATATATGATAAGCAAATAAAAGTCTAAAACTGTCAATCTAAACTTTAAAGATCGTACATATGATGGATAGATTATGCTGAAGATATGAATCTTAAATGTGATAGTAAGATCCGCAATCAAGAGAATAAAGTTGGGCACTTTATTCATATTAAGATTGTTATGTTGTCTATATCCTTAATAGGAGATGACTTGTCTTGATCATCGAAGTGAGACATCATGAGTAGAAACATTGATATATTGTCATAAGTGACGATATATTAGGTCGAGACAAAAGTTGAATTGATTTGACTAATAATTCTGTTTATTTAAATCAAGTCACTTTTGACAATCATATGTGTTATGTCTAAATCTTGAAATGAACAATGGGCCCATATTTTTTACCTATCTCTTTTTATATTCCAAAGGGTAACATCCTGATTCAATGATGGTATGCATACCGATACATTGGAGATATAACTCATAATTGATGTAGACTCTTTATTCATAGATATGGAATCCATAGCTCTTTTGTAGGATTAATGATATTCTCTTATAGGCATTATCTTATAATTAAAAGACTGGAATGCTCAACTATTCAAGTACACTGGTGTAACGGAATGGTACATTATATATGAAAAGTAAATATTCTAATAGTGACATAAGGGAACAAAAGATAAAAATAATTGAGAAAATAAAATGGCATTTATCCTTAAACCAATCATGAATATCGCATGAGGAAATTACATATTATGATATGTCATAGATGATTAGCTTATTGGAGCCTCGTAATTTTATATAGCTCGACAATGCAGCTCTAAATTTTAGTGGGGTAACGTTAGAGTCAATAATTATAAAATATATATATTTGGGATATGTTATTTTATACTTATAGAGCTTGATCTATGTATATCCATCAGATCCTCTTTGTTAGCTCATAATAATTCCTATAACGACACGGTATGTTTTTCTACATATTGGTAATTTATGTTAATTATTAGATTGGTGAAAATTCGAGATGATTGTATTGAATAATTCATGTTAGTTTATTAGTTGAATTAATTTTGTGAATTAATTTAAGATAAACATGTTTAATTATTTGAATATATTTCGTTTGTATAAGTTTATTTGTATATGACTATTTTTATCAAATAACTTTTTTATTGAATTATTTGAATTAAAATTGAGGCTTTATAAAGGATACTCGGGTCAAATAAGATAAGATTTATCCAATTAATTGAGATTGGATTAATCGGATGAGTCTATCGAATTCGATTCAGACTCTAAGAACATGACGCCACAGTTGACCACAATGCAAAGACACGATACAAAAAAAGTGTTTCACTCGTTTTCACTTAGAAACTATCCAAACTCGAATTTTGAAGCCGAATTTGATAAGGACCAACCCAAATCCAACCACTATAAAAAAAAAAGTGAGTTTTTTGGTAAGAGAAACTCTAAAACTCCCAGAGAGCATTGTTCAACATCTAAAACCTTAGCTCCAAGTTTTCTCAAGTGGTTGGAAGAAGAGTTACCGGAGAAAAGGCTTACAATGTGCTATTGCCCGTACTCCTATCATGGAGAGAGAATAACAAGGAAAACCAGTTCATTGAGGCTCTTCCAAATGTTTCTTCTGTAGTAAAACTTTTCTGCATTCGATATGTAAACAAGGTACGTAAGATTAGTTATTAATTTATTGACTTAGCATTTCAAACTTATTATTTGGAAAAGACTTTGATTTAAATTTTTTGTAAAATTTTGCTATATTGTTTTTCCAACAATTGGTATTAGAACAAAGGTTTTACATTGATTTTATGGGTTTGTGATCATGCCATATATATAAATTATGTGACCTTATTCTCTCCTATGCTTGACTTATATTTTTTTTAGAGAGTTGACACTCTAGAGTTTCTATACATAATGTTGTCATGAGATTATATGGTAAATTTTTATTAATTAATTATGGTTAATTAAATTTCTATTTATAACTTTAGTTAATTAAATTTGCTAGTTATGGTTTCTTAGAGGTTAGAATGTATATCTAGGTAATTACATGGCAGTTTATCATCACTGCCTAGGATTTATTATTTTAATTTTAATTTGTAAAATTTGTATTAAAATAATTATTTGAAGAAAATACGAATCTAGAACATGGAGATGATTGCAGTTATATGTGTTGTTCTATGTTTATAAATTTTTATGTTTTTGAATTGTTGAAAAATAAATTAAAAACTACTTAAAAATATTTTTTTTGTAAAAGTTTAAAAAATACTAGTTTGATGTCGATCGGCAGGCCGGTTATCCAGTACTGGCAAGTCAATGGTCACAGACCGATAGGTCGATCTCCTAAATCAGCAGGTAGAATTGTTTTTTTTTTAAATAGTGCATTTTTTTATACAAGTTTATATTTTTTTGAGACAATTTTGAGAAACATAAAACTTTATGATAACCAAAAAAATAAAATTTTAATCTATGTGAGATTGAAGAAGTGATTACGAATGCCACATGAAGAATGATTCAACGAGAAGATATAAGATGAAGAAGAGAATATGTTTCAATTAATCTTTTGTAATCTTTATTTTCTTTTCTTTAAGATGGAACCATGATATTATGACTAGTTATTATATTGCTTGTAGCTTTGCATGTTGTGTTTTTTTTTTTTTTTTTTTGCATTATGATATATTTTACCATATATATTGATAACATGCCATATAGAATAGGGAGTGCTGCTCATTAAAAAATTTTCATGCATGGTAATATAAAACCTTGTTTTTAAAATATTGAGCAGGACAAAGTTTTCGAAGAGAAGACCTAGGGCCTCCATCGTTGGTCCACAGGTAACACATAGTGGTTTCAACCCCTAAAAGGGGATTTCATCATGTACCAAGTTGGATATCCAAAGGGATAATTTATTTTAGCATGATTTATCATTGTACACCGCTAGGTAGTAATTATAAATCATAGATAAAGTAGTTGATATGATGGTTATTCACTAAAAATTAATTTTATTATTAACCTCCCCTAGGAGATCTGTTAATACAATTAATGGCCAAAGAAAACAATCATTAGTATATGCTAGATCAAGCGGGTCTTGAGTAGCATATATTAATTAGGAAAGGATCTGTGTTCCTAATTGAATTTGGCAAGTCTCTCCTAGGCAGCTTGTTGAATTCTAAGTTAGGAATTATCATTGTAAGGTTGTGATATTTTCAAGGTTTTGATACATAAACACATTATATGCTTACTTGTTTTTGTTTTCTTACTAAACTGCTATGGAATGTTTGCTTATATTTAGTATATGATTCTTTATTGTAGATTAAAATGTCTAAAAATATTTTATCTTTGATACTTGATAAAAACACATTAACTAGCAAGAATTGCAATGATTGAAAAAGGAACCTGAATATCATCCTTTCCTTTAAAAAACAAAAATTTGTGCTAATCACATCGTGTCCTACTGAGCCTATCGGCGAATCCACTAATGAGCAAATCCAAGCATATGATCATTGGGAGGATGCTAATAATTAGGCCTGCTGTTACATTATGGCGAGCATGAATAATGTGATATAGGCTCAACATGAGAATTATGAGACTGCTAGGCAGATCTTGAATAGTGTAGAAGACATGTTTAGAGGCCAAGCCTTAACAAAACAACAAGGGGCTCTTCCTAAGCTCCTCAACTACAAACAAAGACTAAGGACTCCTGTGAAGGAGCATATGATGTTGTTCATGTTGGAAAAATATTACGCAGTGAAATTTTAAAATTTTATACCAGATTATTTTTCAAAACACAAGTTTGACATGCTATATGCATAAATTAATAGGATTTTACTAACTTTTGAATGTCGAAGAACTCCTGTAATCTATGAAGAAAAGTAACGTTCTAGAAGAGCCCCAACCAACTGGTCTTCTTTGCAATTCTCTATCCACAATCGGAGTGAGTGTGGGCTCACACGTACAGCTCTTCCTCAAGGTGATTCTCCTTCCAACCAATTGAGAGAACCCAAAGCTAGTGTTCATGATTTGTGAATAAGAGCTCTCAGGGAGTTTTAGATTCTCACCAGTAGAGTATCACTCTTAATCTCTCAATTGATCTAAATAACTCATGGACTCACTCCCTATTTATAGAGGTTGGGTCTAGGTTTATTCCTTATCAGATAAGGTCTCAAAGATTCAAATCAGAATCAAATTCGGATCAATATCGGATGAAATTCATGAAAAAACACGTGATTTTTATTTCGCGCATTGGCAGGCCGATCTGTCTCATAGGCAGGCCGAACATGCCCTATCGACAGGACGAACTTTAGGATCGGCATGCCGAACTGCTGAAAAAAAATCTCAACGAATCTTTTATTTTTCACCCGAGATTCTATGGGATAAAGTCTCAGTTTTAATTCAAATAACCCAATAGAGAAGTTATCTAATTAAAACAACTTTATCTAGATAATCTCTAGGAAAATAAATAGATTACTAATAATTCTACAAGTTTATCTTGATATAATTTATTCAAAATTAAATCAATTGATAAACAGACAAGAATTATCCGATCCTAACAATTCAACAAGTTTATCTTGAATTAATTTTGTCACAAA
>CAMOHE010049780.1:0-11110 GCA_946598075.1 Artocarpus hirsutus | reverse complement strand
CATGATAATGTAAGCATCGATTGTTATTTTCTGTGACTGTATTAAGATTTGTTGAGGGTTGAAATGATGATGATGACAGTTGTATATTATTAAAATCTAAGGTGCTACATTAAACTGTGGTTTATTTATTTGATTATGTTTTTATTTTAATTTAAGAGTTTTTATTTAAGTCTCAGGCAAATTACTTTGACGATTTGTATTTATTTTCTAATCTTTATTTTATTTAATAAAAACTGTTAACCCCCACTTAAGGGCGTTACAATTTAAGTCCCGGGTAAATTACTTTGATAATTTATATTTATTTTTTAATCTTTATTTTATTTAATAGAAACTGTTAACCCCCACTTAGGGGCGTTACACCAATAACTATGAAAACAACCAATAATCGCACCATCATTGAAGTTAACCCCGTTTGAGGACAATATATTTTGGGTTAATGACCATATTTTTCCCACTTTCAAGCACCCAAATTAACTACAATATTGACATCAGATACTACGATTATTATGGAAGATCAAATAAAGATACGTCTTCCAAAATAACATCTCAATATAAAATATTGAAAATAAAACACAAATCTTGACCAACATATTATGAAATATGAAATATGAATATATATATATACACACACACACACAAGTTAAACGCATGTGGACATATTTTGTTTGTTGAATTTTAAGTAGGTGGATTTTCTTTTTAAAGAGTTTATTTTAATTATTGGTTGATTATTTGCATCTACATTTTAAATATATTTTGACAACTTGGACCACAAAATATATATTTTGAAAATCAGACTCAATTAGAAATTTGTTATAGTTCATATGTGTACACCAAATTTTTCGTTGGTTGACAAGTTATACCATGGAGTTTTTATTTATTTTTTTTTTAACTTTTTCATTCTGGACCCTAATAGTTATTTATTAATTGAAGTTCATTATTGATTAGATTACCTTAACAATGATTTTCAAATACAAGATCCTAATTGTCAAAATTATAAATTCAATATTTGACTTGCCAATGGCGATAAGTTAAAGGTGATGAAAACAACTATTTAAGTACATTTAAGTATAACACATTTTAAAAGAAATAGTGAAGCAAATTAGACTGTGACTGAGTTAGTAGGTATAATTCAGAACATAGTATTTGATATGGCTGTAGGAGAGGTTTAAGCATGCCACATTTGAGAAATATTTCACCAACGTAACAAGGAAAAAAATATACTTGGAAAAAATGCATGTATAGGGGCCGCAGTTATATATAATATTTCAAAAGACTAGGAGAAAAAATATTTGGCTAGGAGCATACTTGAGAAAATTTTTTTAAATAAGAATTACTTGGAAAAAACTACCTCTACAGGCAAATTAGATATGCAAATTAACATGCGACGTCTAAAATATATGATTTTAAAATAGACAAAAAAATTGAGGGACTTGAAATACTGTTTCAATGAAAAAATGTTTATGGTTCAATATTATTTATGTGTATAAATAGAGAGAGAAAAACAAATTTAGTGGGCCAATTAGAGTGTGAATAATTTAGTACGTACATATGAGAAAATAGCGTATGAGAGGCTTTGCAGGGAAAAAAACAATTTGATGTAGACATTGTTTAATTCTTGTTTAACTCATAATGCAAACGGTAACAAGTTTTTTTAGTTTCAACGATATAGAGTAGATCAATTAGTTTTGTATTTTTTTTGTTTTTTTTTTTTTTAAGATCAACTTGTTGCAATAATATTCTGAGTGTACATTTTAAACAGTTTGCAAATTGCCGATTGACAGGGTTACCTTTTATGAGGTAGTTGTGAAACTTAAATGAGATGTCGCGGTAATGTTCCACGCTCTTTCTTTCAACCTTAAATACGATGTTGTTTGATTTAGTCGGCAGCATACTTTTCAACTTTTTTTCCACCACATTTCTTAGTTGTCCAAATTAGTCATTTTAGTTAAAAAGATAGTCCGGTTAATCAGATGATGATTTCGTAAAAATGACTTACCATTTGGGCTCTTAATTGAAATAAATATGAGTTGGGTTTTAGCATAGCACAGAAAAACCCATCTTCTGTCTTTTTAATCATCTTTTTCATCTCTATTTACACAAGTTGCCATTCGTTTAATCCCTAGAGTTTTCAATCTGGGTATATGTTACATTATCCATAAGAGCGACATTGTTTGCCTACAAGTGCAAAGCAAAACTAATTGTTTAGATTATCAAAAAACCTCGGAAGAAAGATTATGCAAAAAAGAATCAGGGGAAAGAATGTAATGGAAATATTGGGGTAGGTATGTATTGTAAGCAATCTGAGGCCAAAACTTCAACTAAAAGTATTGCAAAACGTAGCGTAATGAAAAATATAAGCAAGAAGATGGGTTTGACAGGACTAAGCACTCAGAAAGCCATTTAGAAAAAGAACTATTTTTTTCCTACTCAAAGAACTGGAAAAATTTTACCCAAAAAGGAAGCAAAAAAGCTTTGAATTGTTTTTCAATTAGAAAGAAAAAGAGAGACATCTATTTTTAGCAGACCAAAAAAAACAAATTGTATGAGAAGATTAATGACACTGTCCTGTAAAATTGCACAAAAAAAAATATATTTTCATTTTCGGAATTACTGCAACCAACAACACCATTGTTACGGTACGAATCGAATAGCATTTCTTTCTATCTTTGTTATGGGCGTTAAACGTAATAAATGGGCTTAATATTAGGTTAAGAAGCATGGATAGAGGAGGATAGTACCGGAGAAGATGGTGCCGCAGAGGTTATGCCTGAAGAAGACGAAGGAGAGGCGTTACCTTTTTCTACTTTTCTTTTTTTTTTTTTTTTCAATAAGTAAAAATATATGGAATAAAGCAGTGAAGGATCCTATGCGCTAACGTGCATTTAAAGTTTTGTAGACCTGGCCATTTGATTACCACTACATGTAATCTATGCCGCTTAAAAGCGTACAGTATTGATGGTGCCCTAGGAGTGGACACTACCACATCGTGTCCCTCATTTTGTTAGGGTTTTGGTTTGTCCACTGTACCGTTCGTACATCATCAGTCAGTGACTTATTTGTTGTATAATTTATTCTGATATGATTGACGATGAAGGAGGGCTATGTATTTTTTGAAGGCCAGATGGGAAAATTTGAGTTGTAGATTATGTTAATTTTTCCTTTTTTTTTTTTTTTGTTTTTTGTTAGATGATGTTGTTATTGGTTGGTGCTGATTTGTTGATTTCTTGTGTGCTAAAGTTTTCAGGACATGAACCTGCTAGACTCAATATAAGAGTATTTGGAGATTATTGTGTGCATGCATGAGCGGAGAAGTGGGTTGAAAAGCATACTGTTTTTTGTTGGACCCCATCTTGTGTTTGACAAAATTATTGGGATGAGAATAATTTGTTGAAGGATTTAGGTTAGTGGGTATAGACTTGATCTTGTAATGAACCAAGAATTTTTTATTTTTTTTATTTTTATGATTATGTTATATGTCAAATCGATATTCGGTTTGATATGGTAAAGAGTTGATTGATTTGATTACGTATATAGATTATAGTTACCAAGTTTACGAGTTAAAATGATGTTAATATTTATCAGATCTTGTGTACTTATCATTTCATTTAATTGTTATTTTCCTCAAACTAAAATTGCGTGTTTTTTTTAATTTTTTGAGTATAATAGAATTGGTGAGTAGAGAACAATGTCATTATTGGAGTATTTTAATTAGTTCAATTATTTTAGAACGAATTGAGCTCCTATATTTGTGTGTTGTTGAAAGTGGTATAAAAAAAGTTTTGTATACAAGAGTACAATATTCACAATTTTGTAGGTGTTATTTGAAGTAAAATAGTAAATGTGCCATTATTTGAAGGTAATAATTTTTGGTTCTATTGTATAATTTCTTTCATTTTAGGAAAGTATAATTCTCGAATTTCAGGAGGACTGGTGGCTTTATAATTAAAAATAAAAGCAGTAGAATTTAATTCACTTTTAAGATTTAGAGCCTTAAAAATATAAGTTTTTATAGTTTTATTGATGGTTTTTGATTGATTTGAGGTTTTTAGTTTAAAATATAAGTATAATTAAAAGTTAAAACTTAGGATATAATTAAAATATTTTTAAAAGTTCTACCTCCATAATGTAATTCATAAGATTGAAGGGACGAGTAATAAGAAGAACAGTGAAAGTAATTTTATTAGGGACAAAATTAAAAGGAGCCATTTAGTTCAAAATCAACGTGAGCTCAAATAAAAATAGAGCTGGACTAGATTCTAATCTAACCGAAAAAAAAAATTGGTAATTTGTTGAAAAATTGTTCAAATGTAACCTTCCAATAATACATAAGTTGCAACGTTGTTGCACCATGTTATGTTGTAGTTTAAGCCTATATATTGTTAGTACTTTCAACACAGACGTAATCGGAAAAACAAATGCAAATTTACAAAAATAAAATATTCATATTATTTACAAGAATACCTGGTCATCTCATTCTTTAACAGCCAATTCCAGGTCAACAAAACAAAAAATACAATAAAAAAAACAAGACATTATAAGCAAAGAAAAGATAAAAAAGAAAATATCAATCCTCCTTTACAAAACCCCTGCCACATCAATTCCAGATGGTCTGAACCTCCAGATGGTAAGTATGCATAAATAATAATACATATATGAAATATCTTTAGTGAGACACTTTTAGCATTTTTTTTTTTTTCCAATTGTAACATCGTTACAATGTGCTGAATGAAGGCAAGTCAATGCTTACAACGTTGAGTGTAACACGAACGCATGAATGATATTACAATGATAAACAGTAAATATTATAAGTTCCTAACTGGTTGAGGTGTCACATTTGAGACTTTGTCAACATATATAAATATATCTATATATAATTAAAAGGATCAATTATGTAAGTATATCTCATTGTTTTTATTATTTCTCAATCTCTCCTTCTGTTAAAAAAACTATAGATGTATCTTTTGAATTTAAGAAAAGTGTTTCAATTTTATCCCTGAAGATTTTTTAGACAAAAAAAATATAGAGATAGGATAAAGATATCCTTAATTAGGCTGTTGAAAAATATTTCAACATTCAAAAAACCATAAAATTTATGTTCTTTTTTTTTAAAAAAATTGATTCTTTATTTTATGAGTTTTTATGTTTTTAAATCTATAAATATTTTTCATAACTGTTTAAAGGTAATTATATACTTTTGCCTAATTTTATCTATTTGTAGGAATGAAATTGAAATAAGTTTTTTAAATTTAATAGATATCTTTATAGTTTTTAAAAACAGGAAGATTGATTGCATAATAGTTAAAAGTAGGTTGTATAACTATGTAATTAATCTTATTTAAAAATATATATTATTATATATACTATACAAACATGTGTTATCATGTTTGATAACTTTATATTGTACAAGAGTCAAGATTTACTGTCTTATTTTTTTGTCCCTTGGCTGTCCCTCTAATATTTATTCTATGTATCATTCAACATTAAAAATCTATACACATAAATAGGATTTAGATATCAAAATTAATTGTGCAATTTTTTTAGGTGTCATAATTTTACTAAGGGAGATAACTAAGAGTATAAAAAAATAAAACAACATATTTTGATTTTTTTTATAAGGCCCTACTGTTATACTAGGGGAAATTTCTCTCACAAAATCTTAGATCATTTCCTAAAGGTGACATGGCATTGTTAAATAACCAAAAGTAGATGAAATCGTGAAGATCATTGAATTGCATTTTACGAGTACGAGGTTGGGAAATTTGAAGTGTTAAAAAGAAAAAAAAAATAAAGCAAGAAAACAAATAAAGTTTTTTTAAATGATATCATTGGAGCTCTCTCTGTTGTCGTTTGTCTCGCTACCCAAGGTCTGGGGTTTCTGACAACTAGTTCAAGCTTGTTTTTTTTTTTCTTTTTTTTTTTGTTTGTGAAGTAATTTAGCTTCTTATTCACTACTGGGCTCGTCCTTCCTCTGTTGAAGCAAAACAACCATTGTAACAGATTTTGTAACACATAGATATTTATGTTTGTATAAAATATACAATTAATTAATATAATAGTTTAAAATAGCTCAAAAGACACATAAATTTGTAACATGGTATTTGGTGCACTTGCCAAGTGGGTGCTGCAGCACTAGCCTCTAAAGCACCTAGTGCTGTGGCACCTTTGGAGCACCCAGTACCGAGACATTGGAGTCTCTGTCCTAAAGATTTCTTTTTTTAAATTCTAGCTCCGTAATCTTAAGTTTTCACGATAGTAAACGTTAATTCTAAAATACCAAAAAAAATGTATGTTTTTCTTTTCATATTTAAAAGTATCTTTGATACTCTAAACATTTGAGTAACATATTACAAAATATCTTACATAGATTTAATTTATTTGATCAAATTAAGCCAATAATTGTTTTTTGACTCATAATGCAAGTTGTAACAAGTTTTCTTAGTTTCAACCTTGATATGGAGTAGATCAATTTGTTTTTCTTTTTAGGTGGTGTTTGAAAGGTGGTGAGAACCGTTGGTTAGAACCATTTTTACTATAGCATGTGAGAGCTTTGTACTGTAGCAATTTTTTTTTATTGTTATTGTAACATATAAAAGTTTTTTTATTATTTATAACTGAGTTTGTGATGAAAATTTTAGTTCTTATTACTATGTCAAACAGGGTTAAATTTTTTTTTTTGGTGTAGATCAACTTGTTGCAATAATATTCTGACTGTCCAGTTTAAACGGTTAGCAAATTGCTGATTGACATGGTTATCATTTATGAGAGAGTTGTGAAACTTAAATGAGATGTTGCAGTGATGTTCCCTTCCATTCTCTTTCTTTCAACCTTTAATACGTGTTTGATTTTTAGTCGGCTGCATACTTTTCAACTTTTTTTTTTTTTTTTTTCGTTTAGCCTTATCTTCTTTTATGTTGCCATTGGTCAAAGGCAGACGAAAAAGAAAAGAGAGAAGAGAGACAGAAAAAATATAAAGAAAAATATATGACGAGAAAAAGGAAATTGCTTTCCTTTCATTGATTGGGGTATGATAGGGAAAAAAAATAAAATAAATGATCAAATAATTAATAATCCATTGATTAATTAATATTTATTAAGTTTGTTGGTGAGGGCAAAATAATAATATCACTCATAATGCAAGTTGTAATAAGTCTTCTTTTTAAGTACTCTTTCACTTTTTGAATAGATAAAATGTTATAAAATATGAAGTCTAATTTATGTCTTTTGAATTATCACCATAAAACTCACACGGCTGCGCAGCGGCCAGTGGTTCCACAGTTTGGAGCGAAGCCAAACACACACGGCCGCACCAGTTGAAGGGTGTGGCCACTTGCTTTTGAGACTAAACGCGATTACATTCTATTCTTCAGTTTTTTGTTTCCTATTTATTGTAAATCTATTAATAAGGGATATTAAGGCTTTTTTTTTTTTTTTTTTAACTCAGAATATATAGAGAAAGAGAGGCTAGAAAGAATTTTAGAGAAAGTATGTAATTTTTTTTGTTAACTTTTTTATCGTCATAATGAACTATTTTAGACGTAACTCTTATTTTGAAATAAATTATTATAAATTTTTTATATGTTCTTGTTTAATTTTTTGTTTTACATATTTTCATTTGATATAGAATTAGGCTTTTAATTTATAACATTAAAAAAAATAGATGATCAACTTTTCTTTTTAAAGCCCTCCACCCTTTTCTGTGATTACTGGTACTTCTCTTTTGCGTTGTGTCATGTAGCGTATTCATGCTAATTTGGGAGAAAATAGTAGATAAAGAACAGTATCACAAACACCAGGCTTTCATAGAGATCTCTCCAAACTTTCCTTTCTTTTTTTTTTTTTTTTCCTCCCTGAAGTGATTTATCTTTTCTCTGATAAAATTAACAAGCTGTCCAGTGAGTACCATTGGAATAAGAATGGTGGCCCCCACTTGTGTCAGTTTAGTGCCTTCCACCCTTTTACCTATCGACCACGACTTTTCTTTCACAAAGCAACACCACAGTCCCGGGCTTTTGTCCAGTGAGTACCGTTGGCAAAAGAATGGTAGGCCCCTCTTGTGTCTGTTTAGTGCCTTCCAGTGAGTATCATTGGAAAAAGAATGGTAGGCCCCACTTGTGTCTGTTTAGTGCCTTCCACCCTATTTCCCATTGAGCCAGACTTTTCTTTCACAAAGCAATACCACAGAGCCAGACTTTTCTTTCACAAAGCAATAGTACTATTGGAAAAATAATGGTAGGCCCCACTTGTGTCTGTTTAGTGCCTTCCACCCATTTTTCCATTGACCCAGACTTTTCTTTCACAAAGCAATACCATAACCCCGGGCTTTTGTCCAGTGAGTACCATTGGAAAAAGAATGGTAGCCCTCACTTGTGTCTGTTTAGTACCTCCCACCCTTTTTCCCATCGAGCCAGACTTCCTTTTACAAAGCAATAGCAGTTTCCTTTGTTTCCACTGCGTGTAAGCTGCAATAGAGATCTCACCAAACTCTCCTTTCTTTCGAGGAAAGCTCAATGCTTTGCTTTACTTGTGGACCGAGTATTTTTTTTTTCCTTTGCATTACGTGCGAACCTTTTTTTTTTCTGCCGTTTACCGGATCATTTAGTGGCTGCAACAACAACATTATTATTTCTGTGTTTTGTTTTGTTGTCTTTTTTTCTTTTAAAAAAGCATAGAGTAAATTAAATTAATGCAACAATTCTTGTTTGTCAAAGTTGTTTCAATAATATTGGACTGTCAATTTTGATCAATTAGGAAAATTGCTGATTGACAGCGTTACTTTAATCTGAGACCATTTATGAGCAAGTTGTGAAACTTGAATGAATGACTAGTTTTGCTCACCCTCTTCTCTTAATATGCTAGCCAGTTCTTTTTTATTTTTTATTTTTGCTTTTTATTTATCTTTTCTCTGATGAAATTAACAAGCTCGTGCCATTGAAAAAACAATGGTAGCCCCCACTTGTGTCTCTTTTGTGCCTTCCACCCCTTTTTCCTATTGACCCAGACTTTTCTTTCACAGAGCAATAGCAGAACCCCGGACTTTGGTTTCCTTTTTTTCCCCTGCGTGTAAGCTGCAATAGAGATCTCACAAAAAGATAAATAAATTATTTGCAGGTGGTGTTAGGAAGATATGGAACCATTAGTTAAAACCATTTTTATTGTAACATATGAGAGTTTTATATTGTAGTATTTTTTAAAATTATTACTGTAGCATATAAAAGCTTTATATTGTTTATAACTGAGCATGATTCCCACCACTATGTCAAAAGGGAGACAATATAAATAACTTGCTTATTAATAAATAAGAAATATTTACATTATAAACAAAGAGTAAATACTTTATTTGAACCATAAATTTATTTATTGTTTAAATAAAAATTATTTACACTACAAACAAAAAGATAAATAAATTATTTATGTCATAAATTTAATATTTACTATAAATATTTTAAAAACATGTTATTTACTACAATTAGATTCAAGAAAACTACGGTTTTTACAATTTTCATCCAAAAATAGAGGAAGGAAAAAAATTAAATTTAAACCTTTTCTTTCTTCGTAAATATTGTTTCTTCAATTTTCATCGTAGAATGTGTGTGTGTATATATATATTACAAATATTAGGGCTGTCATAAAAAGTGTTGGGAAACTTTCGGGAAAATATATAAATATTGGTAGATGATGTATTATTATTTTTTATTTATCAATTTTTTAGCTAAATAATGTCATGTTTTATCTAGTATGCTTGTAGATTAGCATGTTATATGTTATGACACTAAGATTCATTACAAGAAAATTATATTTAGCAACATATAATTTACGACATATAGTTTTTGAATGTCGTTAAAAAGTACATACAACGATATCTTCAATAAACATGCCGTTAACGACATTTAAAACAATAATTGACGACATCTATATGGACGCCGTATTAAAGGTTTCCATTTAACGACAATAGTTTAGTGTCGTTAAATTATTTAACGACAAGCAGGAGATGTCGTCAAAGCCTTGGAGATTCTACAACATCCCTTTTAAACGACATTGGTCAAGATGTCGTCTATGAGGGGTGTCGTTGAATCTCTAAGATTTTAACAATATCTCCTACTTGTCGTTAAATAATTTAACGACACTAAACTATTATCGTTAAAAGGAGACCTTTAATACGACGTCTATATAGATATCGTTAATTATTGTTTCAAATATCGTTAACGGCATGTAACGCCCGCCTAATTTTATGAAATAGATTATGTTATGATAAATATCGATGTTAAGTGTTATAATTATGATATGTGTTATGATATATGATAAATGGTGCTAACCATTTTATTCTAAGTGTTATGGCAGGTGACGCTCACGTGGAATTGATGTGCTCAAAGTTCATGTCATTAATGTTATATGTTTAATCATATTTTATTGATAATTTAATGTTAAGAATGATTTTTATATTTAAGGACAGATCGGCAGGCCGGACTATTCAGTTCGGCAGGCCAAAATGATTTCCTCATAATGGCAAGCCGATGGTGTGTCATCGGCAGGCCAGACTTCAGAGATCGGCAGGCCGAAAATAGAGATCGGCAGGCTGATGACAGCTGACAAGCAGTCAGCAGAAATTTCACAAAAATTGTGATAAGGTTGAATTTGTGATAAAGATGATTTATTCTGAATAAATAACATAATTATAGAATGATTTCTTTAATTTTGGTAAAGAAACAATTGACTTTTGATTGATTTGAATTAATGGATAAGTTTTCTCGTTTTACAAAGGTAAAATATGGTAATCGTTACAAAATTGATGACCTTCCCTTATTGCTTCCCACTCTTCACGCATATGAGCCCGTTTTAGTCAGAAAATTTCTGAAACATCTCTCATTCCTTTTGAAACACCCGTTATTTTAACGGGTATGATTTTGTAAAAATCATATGGATAAAATGTTACTTTAGCATTTTTACTAAGTCTTCGCAGTAAATATTTTAAATCTACCTATCACTCATTTCTACCAACCTTGTCCCGCAGCATTAATGCTTAATTAAGTAGCCTCAACTACTTACAGACATAGAATTAATTCACTTCAACTACCAGGAGACATTGATATATTTTCTCAACCACCTTTTTAAT